>ML300674.1:4660-20289 GCA_005239495.1 Nicotiana undulata | reverse complement strand
TGTCAGGGAAATAAGCAACAAGTATATATATCAAAAGCAGGAAAAAAAATCCAAACAATTTTTGAACTAAACAATAAAGCACTTTAAAGGTAAGACCACCGAACGAAACAATAATAACAAATTCTTAGATCCGCCGTGGCGTACGGCCCGCTCCCATAAGGTACCTTCTACACTCGCCGTGGCGTACGACCTGATCCCAAATTCATTTCAATTTCTTTTCAACACTGCCGTGTTGTACGGCCCGATCCCATATATTTCATACTTTCTCAACACTGCTGTGGCGTATGGCCCGATCCCATATATTTTCAATTACTTTCAACACTGTCGTGGCGTACGGCCCGCTCCCATATATTTCACAATTTCTTTTCAACTCTGCTGTGGCGTACGACCCGATCCCATATATTTTCAATTACTTTCAACACTGCCGTGGTGCACGGCCCGCTCCCATGTATTTCACAATTTCTTTTCAACTTTGCCGTGGCGTACGGCCCGATCCCATATATTTTCACAATTTCTACTTACCATAAGGACTCAGAAGAATAACACAATGCTAAAACATAGTTTCATGGTACATATGGCGTCACAATAAATCATATGAAGCATTTCAAGGAAAACATATAAGGCATTACGAGAAAAACATATTTAAGGCATTACAAGAAAAGCGTACAAGGCATTACGAGAAAGCATGTAAGGCATTACGAGAAACATACAAGGCATGGTGTGGGCCTAACTACCCGGACATAACAATAATAGCCGCTACGTACGGACTCTCGTCACTTGGCGCGTACGTAGCCCCCAAACAATTTACACATAGCATATACATCACCTATGGGGACAATTCCCTCTTACAAGGTTAGAAAGGAGACTCACCTCGTGTCGAATCTACTCCCTCGGACCACAATTGCGCCCGAAACTCCGAACTCTATACCCGAGGACTCGCAACTAGTCAAAAGGTGTGAAATTAGATCAATGCATGCACAATGTGAGAAATTATCCTAGTTATTCAATAAAATCGCTATTCTTGATGAATTCCCAATTTCCAACCCCGGTCTCTCATGATCGAATTCCGAAAATTCTCGAAGGGATCACTCACCCATGGCCTAAGGGTCACTAAGGTGTGATTTCTACTTGAATTCATGGCCTAAAATGGAAAGTTACAAAATCCTCAAGAACCCTAAAATTTCTACCTAATTCTATGATTTTTAGATGATTTAGTAGTGAATTTAACTAGGAATTAATGTTAAAGCTAGAAGATTATGGGGTTTAACTTACCTCTTACAGTGGGTGGTCGTGGGAGGTGCTGCCCAAACTTGGATGCTCTCTAATGGAAGTTGATGGTGGGTAAAAATGAAAGAAACCCGTAATTTGGACAATCAAAAAGGGCTGGCAACAGTGATTTCTGCACCTGCGACCTTGGGACCGCAGGTGCGGTCCCGCACCTGCGAGAAAATCACCGCCCCTACGGAAAAGGGCCTGGGACCCTGTCATCGTGCCTGTGAAGAAGGAGTCCGCGCCAGCGGTCCCGCTCCTACCAAAGAACGGCCGCGACTGCGATGGGGGTCGCACTTGCGAAGGCTGGACCGCAGGTGCGCACTCGCACCTGCGACTGGGAGACCGCAAGTGCGGTCACACCAGAAGCAGCCACACCAGCAGTGGATTTTGCTGGTTTTTGGCCCCGTGCGGGGTCTGGGAAGCACCTGGGCCCACCTGAGCCCCCGTCCAACTATACCAACAAGTCTGTATTCATGATACGGACTCGCTCGAACTCCCGGAACATGGAAAACAACAACGAAACTCAAAATTCAACCCCAAAACCAAATTGAATCAAAATAAGAACTTGTAATTCTAGAATTCACTTCAATGCGACGAACCGGCCTAAACTACTCGGAATGACTTCAAATTTTGCAGACAAGTTATAAATGACATGGAGGAACTATTCCCGATCTCGGAATTTCAATTGGACCTTGGGAACATAAAATCACCTTTCAAGCCAAATTTCAAATTCTTTAAATACCTCAAAACTTCATTAACTCCAATTTTCCTCGTTTTGATCCGAAACCAATCAAATCAAGTCCGTTTCTTACCAAATTTCGCAAATAACTTATATAACACATATTGAACCTATTATGAGCGCCGAAATTATAATACGGGCCCGGCAGCACAAGTTTCACATCAAGGTTCATTTTCATAAGCCTTTAATATTTTTATAAAACAATTTTCTTTGAAAATTCATTTCTCGGACTTGGGTCCTCGGAATTCGATTCCGCGCCCAAGTCCCATATTTTCCTACGGACCTTCCGGGATCGTCAAATCACGGATCCGAGTCCGTTTACCAAAAATGTTGGTCAAAGTCAACTTTATTCAATTAATTTATCAAAACTTTAACTCTCAATCAAGTTTTCACATAAAGGCTTCCCAGCTACGCGCCGGGGCTGCGTACGCACATCGAGGTGAGATTAATGGAGGCTTTCAAGGCCTCGGATCACAGTCAAAATTAGATGCACATAAGATGACCCTTTTTTGGGTCATCACATATACTATTTCCAATCCAAGGAGACAAGATTCACACTAGGTTCTATGGTAACCAAAGATTTAATGGAAGGAATTGAGGGACAAACATACACTATTTTCCCAATTATCGTAGAAGAAATGTACCGAGCTCTGGACCGTTGCAAAAAAGGGTTCAGACTTTTTGAGGGTTGCAACTTGTTGCTGCAGATTTGGTTGTTGGAGCATCTTCAAAGAGGCCAATATCGTCAGGAATTTCCACGAAGTCCATGGAATGACCACATAGCTTTCCATCATCCGAAAAGAATGACCTTCATCCTAGATAGGTTTTCACAACCGGAGAATGCTGTAGATTATGTACAGTTTTTCAGCGATTTGACCGAGGAAAAGGTCCATTGGATGTTCGAGTGGTTCCCTACTAGAGAATTCATCATCAGGTCCAGGAATGTTCCGCATTTGGTGTTGATTAGGTTAAGGGGCATATATCCTTATGTTCTTATCAGGGTCATGAGACAAGCTGGTAGAAAACAAGTCATACCGCGAGTCTCCAAAATGAGTCATTACAAAGTAGATTTTCAAGATGATGCCATTCCATACAAATGTGAGGCCCAACACATGTGGCATTTGAAGATTATTGTGGAAAAAGATACCATTGAACCAGATCGATACCATGCAGGTCATGTGTACTTCTACCTATCGTGGTTGGATGATAACATAGCAGGAATAGTCGATCGGGGGTTGGTCAAGGAAAAAGTGTCATAGATGAAGCTGCTGAAGTACGAGTGAAGTATAAGAGGTTACGCAAAAGAGTCCTTGAGTCCAAGGCCAAGCATTTGGAAAAACACAAGATAGACATGGAGTCAATTAACGAGTGGAGGGAAATGGCCACAAAGTCCATAAAAGGTTGGAATATTTGGAGTAGGGATTAATGGAACTGGAAGGGAAGATGAGGAAAATGGTCATAGCATGTCAGAATGCAGAGGGCAACGAAGCAGGACACCTAGAAAGGGCTTATCTGCTACTGGACATCCGCGACTTGAGGAATCTGATTGATGGAGCCAAAAAGGCCAAGCCTGGAGAAGATACTTCTGGGACCAAGTAGATTAGGACTATTTGCTTTTCTAGAGTCGTTTTGGAATTCGAATGTAATAAGGCAAATGGCATTAATGACTCATCTATTTATTGTCATTTTAAAAGTTCGTCTTATTTAACACATTACTGAAATGAGGCAATTATCAACATCAAATTTCTCCAAATCTACGTGTCGCTAGGCCTACCTCGGGCATAGCGAGGTTCCCAAATTAGGAGGCAAATTTATACTTCCGCAATACGTGTTTAAATACTACAAATTTCTTTTCAAAACCCCTTACTGACTTCTTTACCTTTTATCTTTTTGCTTTATATTGATTATTCCTATCCCCTAAGGTTGGTTCGCACATACTGGCATCAGCAACATACCATATCAGATCCAGAGGCCCTCCACCTCCTCCTCCTCCAAGTGATCCAAAAAGTAATGGAAAGGCTAAGATGGATTATATGAGTAGTATCCGGAAAGAAAATGATGTGCACGTGGAGAATGTTGAAACTTCAGACGATCGGAGTACTCCGGCACAGAACAGTTTGGCCCTCCCACTAGACTAGAAAATACTAGAATTGCAAGGGGAACTTGAGCAGGTCCGCAACTTGGCAAACCTCTCTCTCACCCTAAACGTTCCAGATATTATGCAGCAAAATGCCAAGAACCCAGTACCTCCTTAAAACACACAAAACCAACGTCCACAAAATCCTCCCGCACCCCATCAATACGCAACATCTCCTTAAAATACTAATCCTCCACCAGTACCAACACCTCCTCAGCACCAACATCTTCCGGCTCACTACCCGCAAACCACTACTTACCATACTCCTCAAAATACCCCACAACATATTCTCGATCCGCAAAAATAAACCAATGATCACCACTACACTCAAACCCCTGGTATCCACCAAAACAACACCATATACGTAGAAACCTTACCACACTCCACTCAACCAACCTCATACACACCAAAATCCACTGAGAAGGACATGCTCATCAATAATATGGCGTAGGAGCTCAAGAAGCACACAAGACGAGTCCAGGGTGTCGAAGGAGGCAAAGGTATTGAAGGTTTGAATTATGAAGATCTGTGTATTCAGCTAGACGTAGAACTGCCGGAGGGTTACAACACTCGTAAGTTTGAGATGTTTGACGGAACAGGTGACCCGAAGGTACAATTGAGAACATATTCTGACAAGCTCGTGGGAGTTGGGAAGGATTAAAGGATTCACATGAGGATGTTCATGAGGAGTCTCACTAGAGACGCCCTATCTTCGTACATTAGTCAAAATCCCAAGAAGTGGGTTAATTGGGTAAGCATGACATCGCACTTCATGGACCAATTCAGGTTTAATACAGAGAATGCAGTGGACGTCTTCTACATACAGAACCTCAAGAAGAAACCAACGGAAACTTTCCGCGAGTATGCTACTCGGTGGAGGTCAGAAGTTGCAAATGTTAGGCCGGCATTGGAAGAAGAATAGATGAATAGATTTTTCGTTAGGGCCAAGGACCCACTATACTATGAAAGGTTAATGGTCATCGAAAATCACA
Source organism: Nicotiana undulata (assembly GCA_005239495.1). Taxonomy (NCBI): domain Eukaryota; kingdom Viridiplantae; phylum Streptophyta; class Magnoliopsida; order Solanales; family Solanaceae; genus Nicotiana; species Nicotiana undulata. The sequence continues at coordinate 15,149 of ML300674.1, read as the reverse complement.
AATTTCAACATTATCAAACTCGGGGAAAGGATTGAAGAAAGGATCAAGAGTGGGATGGTGACCAATTTTGAGGCATTGCAGCTACAAACAACGCATTGCAGTCAGGGGGTATATGAAAGAAGAAAGAAGTAGGGGTTGCGATGGTAGCCCAAGGTCCTAAATCACCACTCACATAACAAACACCTCCACAAACATATCAACCTTCACCTCCCAGATATATGCAACCCGCCACTGCCTACCACATTTATAACACCTAGTCAACAAATTATCACTCACCACCAGCATGCTAAAACTTTCCAAAACCCAGACCCATTTTCGATCGCAGGCCACCAAGACAATACACACCTATTGCTGAGCCTATCGACCAATTATATGAAAGACTTAAAGTTGCTGGATATGTTACCCTATTCCCGATGTCGCTATGGAAAACTCCTCCCAGTGGGTCAATCCAAACATAACATATGCATACGATTCCGGTATGAAGGGACATACCATCGATGAATGCCTCACTCTGAAAGACAAGATTCAGACATTGATTGATACCAAGGTCATACAAGTAAAGGAATCCGCACCCAATGTCCGCGACAACCCTCTCCCGGACCATAGGAGTGAAGAAGTAAGTGTGATACAGACTGATGAAGAATGGGATCCTAAAGGATAAATTGGGCTTATTCTTGAAGGTGATGATCCTAAGAAACTTCCAGTCACACTCACTCCTATTGTGGTACAGATACAACCACTAGGCAAAGTTGAGGTAGCCGCATCAACTCCGTTCGAAATTGAAGTGACAACACCTGCAGCTGCAGCTGCAGCTGCACCTGCTCCATTTAAAGTAGAAATAACCACACCCTCTACTGTGATAGTAGCATCCACAACGCCCTTTAATTCCAATGTTGTACCTTGGGATTATGTTGCCGAAGCAAGGAGGAAAGAGAAAGAAAAAATGGAATAGTTTGGTGCGGCTCAAGGGATGACCAGAACCGGTAGAGTTTATACACCCAAGAATTTGGGAGGAACAAGTAAAGAAGCTGCTGCCAAATAACCCATCATTGAAACCGGTCCAGATGACCTCTGGAGAAAGGTACAGGCAAGGGAATATTCTGTGGTAGACCATCTGAACAAAACTCCAGCCCAAATATCCATCTTATCACTGCTGCAAAATTTTGAGGCGAATGCTCTGATAAAGGTGTTGAATGAAGCTTACGTACCTAACAATATCACCAGTGGGGAAAAGGCTAACATGGTGGGTCAAGTATTGGAGAGCCACAAGATCACCTTTCACGAAGATGAGTTTCCACCAGTGGGATTGGGCCACAACATAGCACTGTACATCACAGTGCAATGCGATGATAAATTCATTGCTAGGATTTTAATAGACGGAGGGTCCAGCCTCAATATCTGTCCTCTAACAACTCTAAAAAGGTTGGGTAAAGGTTTGCATGAAATACGAGCAGGGACTATGAAGGTGAAAGTGTTCGATGGGTCACAAAGAGCCACAATTGGGGAAACCAATCTATGCTTGTAGATGGGTCCAACCTGGTTCGATGTTGAATTTCAAGTGCTAGACATATCCGCCTCATACAATCTGTTGTTGGGACGACCTTGGATACATGCCATCGGGGCTGTGGCATCTACTTTGCACCGGGCTGTGAAATTCGAATGGAATCATTAGGAAGTAATCATTGACGGAGATGGGAGTAATCCCATTTATACCAACCAAACTGTTCCGGTCGTGGAGAATAGGAGGAAGTTAGGTGGAAAAACTTATCACCGCATTGAGCTCGTCAATGCGATGGAGAAAGAAAAATGGTGGAGCAGCTAAATAGAAATAGCATACTAGCATGGTCAGGGTATGAACCTGGTAAAAGGCTTGGGAAGAACCTCCAAGGCATTAACAAACCGATACAGCCAAAGAGTCACGGTACAACTTTTGGGCTTGGATATCAGTATACCTTGCAAGAATATGATGATTGGTCACCGCCATGGCGTGGTCCCTAGTACCCTCTTGAGCAACCAGTGTCGCATCTGATCTAATCTTTTCATCAGGCCGGTACAATATGGGGATCTGAAGAAGAGGAAGCTTTGGCTGGTCCAAGGAACTTGTTCTTGGTAGATGAAAACATGGACTGCAATGTGATAGTTGAGGAGAAGGAGGAAGAAGGCCTTATCATCCACACAGTGGAGAGGGGAGCAGTTCTCAAGAATTGGACCGCCGCTCCATCCAGGGCCAGACGAGTCCCGGGGTAGCATGGCTACTAGTGTTATTTGAAAAAACATTCTTTTGAGCATTTTGTTTTAAAAACATCTTTCTTTCAGAATTATGTTTTGAAAACATTGTTTGAAGTCATTTAAACTCTACTTTGTTTAAAATTTCAGCATTTATCAATAATTTGATATTTTATTATCAATATATTTCATATTTTTCCTCTACAACATTACTTTTTCTTAAATTTATGAACCAACGACTGTGACATGTAATGAGACAACGCAACATAAGGATGGTGATTCGGAACATAAAGAAGAAGAAGATGTGATAACTGAGGAAATTGTCAAAGAAGTTGAGAACAAACCTAAGTCCAACCTGGACGAGACCAAGATAGTTAACTTGGGAGATTCTGAAACCGTCAAAGAAACCCGCATAAGCATTCACTTGTCACCATCAGAGAAAGAAGAGTATACTCATTTCCTAAGAGAATATGAGGACATTTTTGCATGGTCATACAATCTAAAGTTGAACCCCGCAAAATGTGCCTTTGGAGTTCCTGCCGAAAAATTACTAGGATTCATTGTCAGCCGCCGAGGAATTGAGTTTGACCTGTCAAATGTCAAAGCTATCTAGAAAATACCACCACCAAAGAACAAGAAGGACATGATGAGTTTCTTGGGACGTCTCAACTATATCAGTCGCTTCATAGCACAATCAACGGTGATATGTGAACAAATTTTCAAAATGCAGAAGAAGGATGCCGCAACCAGCTGGACTGAAGACTATCAGAAGGCTTTTGACAAAATCAAGTAATACATGTCCACACCACCAGCCCTAGTCCCACCGGAACCTGGTAGGCAACTACCATTATATCTTTCCGTATTAGATGGGGCTTTCGGGTTTTTTATGGGACTAGATGATAAGACGGGGAGAAAGGAACAAGCCATATATTATATGAGTAAGAAGTTCACACCTTATGAAGCATAATATTCTTTCCTGGAACGCACTTGTTGTGCTCTGACATGGATAGCTCAGAGATTGAGGCACTACTTCTGTGCTTATACCACATATCTCATATCAAAGATGGATCCTTTGAAGTACATCTTTTAGAAGACTATGCCTACCGGGAAGCTGGCCAAGTGGCAAATATTGTTGAGTGAGTTTGATATCATCTATGCAACTTAGAAGATGGCCAAGGGACAAGAATTGGCAGATAATCTTGCCGAAAATCCTGGAGGAGGAGAATACGAACCATTGAAAACATATTTTATTGACAAAGAGGTGTCATTCATAGGAGAAGATACAGCTGAAGTCTATGATGGTTGGAGACCATTTTTGGAGGGAGCTACAAATTTCAAAGGAGTCGGTATCAAAGTCATCTTTGAATCAAAAACCGGTCAACACTACCTGGTGTGCGCAAAACTCAGGTTCCCATGCACCAACAACATGGCAGAGTATGAATCCTGCATATTAGGGCTCAATTTGGCTGTCGACATGAATTTTCAAGAATTGTTGGTTATTGGTGATTCATACCTGCTGGTACACCAGGTACAAGGAGAATGGGCCACAAAGAATACCAAGATACTACCATATCTGCATCACGTACAAGAGATGATGAAGAGGTTCACGAAGATTAGTTCAGACATGTCCCAAGAATCAAGAATGAATTTGCAGATTCATTGGATACTTTATCTTCATGATACAACATCCGGATAAGAATTTTATCGATCCCATTCCGGTAAGAATCTATATATTGGCCAGCTTATTGTGCTCACGTCGAAGAAGAAATGGATGGAAATTCGTGGTTCCACAACATTAGGGAATATTTGGAAAAAGGAGAATACCCAGAGCATGCACACCATACTTAGAAACGCACACTTCGGACGTTATCCAATCATTTCTTCCAAAGCGGAGGAATTCTATACAGAAGAACTCCTGATCTTGGAGTGTTATGGTGTGTTGATGTCAAAGAGGCTTCCAAATTTCTTGAAGAAATACATGCCGGAAACAGCGACCCACATATGAACGGTTTCGTCATAGCCAAGAAGATACTCAGGGCCAGATATTTTTGGATGATTATGGAAACGGACTGCATTCGGTATGTCCAGAAATGCCACCAGTGCCAAATACATGCATATATGATACGAGTACCACCAAATGAGTTCAATGCAACAAGTGCGCCTTGGCCTTTTGTTGCACGGGGAATGGATGTCATCAGTCCGATCGAATCCACTGCTTCAAACAGGCATAGGTTCATTTTAGTAGACATCGATTACTTCACAAAATGGGTTGAAGCTGCGTTCTACAAAGCTGTAACCAAGAAAGTCGTCACAGACTTTGTCAGGGATCGCATCGTTTGTCGATTTGGGGTTCCAGAGTCGATCATCACTGACAATACCGCCAATATCAATAGTGATATGATGAAAGCTATGTGTGAAACTTTCAAGATCAAGCACAAGAATTCCACAACATACAGGCCTCAAATAAACAGAGTTGTGGAGGCCGCCAATAAGAACATCAAGAAGATACTAAGGAAGATGGTAGAGAATCACAAACAATGGCACGAGGAAGTTACCATTTTACTTATTGGGATACCGTACCACAGTCCACACGTCAACTAGAGCAACTCCTTACCTATTGGTTTACGGTACTGAAGCCGTCATCCCCGCCAAGGTAGAAATTTCTTCCTTGAGAATTATACAAGAAGCCGAACTCAGTGATATGGAATGGATAAGGAGCCTCTGTGAGCAATTAGCCCTCATAGATGGAAAAAGAATGAATGTAGTGTGTCATGGTCAGCTTTATCAAAACAGGATGTCCAGAGCCTTCAACAAAAGGGTCAGACCTAGACAGTTCACACCGGGGCAGCTGGTGTTGAAACAGATCTTTCCACATCAAGATGAATCCAAATGGAAATTCTCACCCAATTGGCAAGGACTTTATATCGTTCATAGGGTACTAACCGGAGGAGCACTCATACTCGCAGAGATGGACGGAGAAATTTAGCCAAAGCCTATCTACTCAGATACAGTTAAAAGATACTATGTGTAATCTATTTTAATTTCTTCATATAATGTAATTGAACTACGATTGACCTAATTCTCGTTTAAGAGGGGATACGTAGGCAGCCCTCTGGGTTCGGTCACAATTCAATAAATTTTCCATTTTCCGCGCAATCAGAAACTGGGGCAGAATATTTAGGAGGACCCTCAAAATTCCGAAGCAAGTTCAGCCAACGACACTGTATGCGGAACAACCAAAAGTTCGTTTAGATAACTAGAGAAGAATTTTGAGGAGGACCCTCAAAATTCTATGGCAAGGAGGTTGCAATGTCTCTGATGACATCACAGTTACCGGTTCATCTGATTGATTTTTAATGTGCATATTACTGCGTTTTGAAAAACAATACACGCATACTTTTCGAAAAAATTATTTTTAGCCAAATTCTACCCATGGTGATTTGAACAGGATCCTCGGGCAGAGTGGAGGAAAGCAAGCAGACAAAGGCACGAACCAACCTACCCAGCAAAACTCACAAATTTTCTTTGGATGCAGGAAAAGGTCATAACCACGAGTAACATCATAACGACAGAACTGCCAGACATAAATATATCTCCAACTAAGAATACTTCACTCTTACCTAATACTCTTCCTTGCATGAGACTAAGCATTGTCTCAAATATTGCATGAGGCTAAGCCCTACCTCCTTATTTGCATAAGCTAAGCATTTCCTTCTCTATGCATGAGGCCAAGCCCTGCCTCGCGATTTGCATAAGGATAAGCATTGCCTTCGTCTTGCATGAGACTAAGCACTGTCTCAAAATCTTGCATGAGGCTAAGCTCTACCTCTCTATCTGCATAAGGCTAAGCATTGTCTTCTTCCTGCATGAGGCTAAACCCTGCCTCCCTATTTGCATAAGGCCAAGTGTTGCCTTCTCCTTGTATGAGATTAAGCACTGTCTCAAACCCTGCATGAGGCTAAGCCTTGCCTCCCTATTTTCATAAGGCTAAGAGTTGCCTTCTCCTTGCAAGAGACTAAGCACTGTCTCAAACCCTGCATAAGGCTAAGCCCTGCCTCCCTATTTGCATAAGGCTAAGCATTGCCTTCTTCTTGCATGAGACTAAGCACTGTCTCAAATCTTGCTTGAGGCTAAGCCCTGCCTCTTTATTTGCATAAGTCTAAGAATTGCCTTCCATTTGCATGAGACTAAGCACTGTCTCAAACCCTACATGAGGCTAAGCCCTGCCTCCCTATTTGTATAAGGCTAAGCATTGCCTTCTCCTTTCATGAGACTAAGCACTTTCTCAAATCTTGCATGAGGCTAAGCCCTGCCTCTTTATTTGCATAAGGCTAAGCTCTGCCTTCCCTCTGCACGAGACTAAGCATTGTCCACATTTGCGTGATGCAAATGTTGCTCTATTAGAGACCTTGCATTATTCTCTTCTCTCGGGGCTAAGCTCTTCTCCCATCTCTACACAAGACTAAGCTCTGTCTTATTTTATCTCAAGCATCATGTCTCTGCATCTCATGGGATGATATATAGCGAATTTGTCCAAAGGCGTCATAGTTCGAAGGCAACATCCATATAGCCAGAAGAAACCATGCCATGGCCTGAGGATCTTTTAATCTTGCTCGTCATTATTCAAAGGCATCATGGTTCGGAGGCACCATCTTCATAGCCCGAGAACATCATTTCATGGCCTGCGAATCCCTTACCGCACAATTCATGGCCCGAGACATCATTGTCTAAGGACATCATCCTCACCGTCCAAAGACAATCTCTATGGTCCAGGAGAATTTGCATCATGTTTAAATTTACGAAGAATCTATATGCGCATATTGTGTTTTGAGTTAGCAGGCAATCCGGAAGGTAACCGTTATCCTAACGGGAGCAATCTTTGCTCCAGTTCTCACTCAATGCTCATATACTCCAATTATTTCAAATGTAACCAATCATCACTCGTTACCCCGTCTCACTTACCGTAACCATTTTTTTTCAAAATCCCAATTGATCCCACCCGGAATATTTTGTCCGCTCTTACAAACCACTCCACAAGTTCATTCCACCGTTGGATCTAGAACTACACATGGCCTGATTCCTATAAAACCAGAGATATGTAGGCATCTCAGAAACTAGAGTGCGGCCTATCTCTTTCAAATCACCCCATTCGGTCAAAATCGGTCATCATTTCTTTACCCGATAACTCTTTCATCCTTCCCGGGTAAAGAGGGGCAGCTGTTGATACCCAATTCTTCCCTCATATTTTTTTTAGATATACATATAGAGCACATATGCATCATCATTTGATTTATAAACACATACAAACATCTTTCCTAATTTTCTACAATTTTAATGATTTTTAAATCACTTTATTCCCATATTTTATTAGATAAATAATCATTAATTGCATCACAAATTATTTTTATGATGATTTTGTCATCTAAATTCATCATTTACATCCATACTAGGTTTTAAATATTTTTGGTGCATATTTTTTTAGGCAATCCACTAGGCAGTGCCTAGGGCTAGTATTTATATTTATATATGAACGGAATCAAACAAAATGTCATGTTGTCCTACAAGGGGTATGACTGTACAAATTTCAATTACATAATACCTATTATCAAAATTGGACTTGCACCCAAAGTTGATATCACATAATGGCATGCTAATTAACTAACTTGACTACCATCGATATACAAACTAGCCTAGTGTATGATGGCATGAAGTATGCCCTAGAAATTGCACTGCCCAGTCATGACTATTGTATGAATTGTCCATGTGAGATAAAGTCCTTTGATAGCTTCCAACGTCTTCTTTTATGAACTGAATGGACGATCGGTGTTCCAGCTTGGACGACCAGTTTTCCATACTGTAGCTCCATGACAGTTGTTGCCTCATTTCGTGTTTCTCGTGCACTTGATCAACTCTTTCCCATGGTTTCCAATGTTCCTTTTGTTGAGTATGCATGTGCATTGTACATGCACCTAGTGTTGTTGTAGCAAAATCACATGCAAGTCAAATTAGAATGATGCCCCAACATTTCATGTCACGTGTGAGGATATCTATATTGTATATGCTTGTGTGAAGTTCCTTGCTAGGATTTGGCTTCCTCATAATTTGACAGTCTTCGTGAATGTACTGTCCAAATGTATGCTCCAACTGGTAATGCAACTAATGCCATTGTGAGTGGCCTGTTTGTAACAACCTTTAAATGAGCCATGGCATTGTTTTTGCATCACTATTCTCATGTGCTTCATTGAGCGTCAATGAAATAGATGAGGATATGCAATATATACTGCCTCCACCTCCAGGTTTTGGCATACATAATGACACCTACTTTCATCGCACATCTCCTTTCTACTATGCTTATGCATATCTTTAAGTCCTTACCAGTGGAATGAGCACAAGGTGATAATACCACCAACTGGTAATTATTAAAGAATATGGCATAGATACAGTAACGACTCATTTGTTGACTCTTTATGCCATTGTTGTTTGGTCCTTGTCTTATTCCCTGTATCCCCTGCTCCCTGCTATCCACTTCTATTAAACTTTCTGGACATCCCATGGCTTTGATTTTGATCCCTTACCATCCTTGAATAGCCCAATAATATCTCCAACCTCCAAGTGTTATCACCGATGTGCTGACTGATGCACTGTGTTGTGAATCTCCTTTCTTCTATGCTTGTGCCTATCTCCTTATCTAGTTCGATGAACTCCAATGTGGTGATAGCACCTTCCTGACTCCCTATACCCCTTAAGCTCTCAGAACCTATTCCTATAACCCCTCTCCTCTTCTGCCCAATTCTCTTAGATGTTCTGGGCAGATTTTTTTTTGTTTTTGTATCTTCAGTCTCAATTCTATACTCACCTATGAACACCTTCCTACTTACATTGTATATCTTGCATTACTTCTTACTTATTACGATAACATTGAAAGCTCTACTGCCTCCATATCTGTGTGATGAGTAGTTCTCTTTTCCTTGTCACTATGTCCATGTCTTGCTTCAATGTTTTCCTTATAGGCTTAGTGTGAAACACTAATACCACCATAAGAAGAGCCATTAATTCATATGCCATAGACATAGTACTCTCCCCTGCAAAAAAGAAAACCTGGTTAGTTAAAAGACTGATCAACACATCATCCTCCCTTAGGATTTGAATATGTTGGTCTACTGTTTTCTCTTGCCCCCTGTTCTTCTTTATCTCTTGTCTCTTTAGGTTCTGGAAACCTTCACACTTAGACTTGGACATTGCAACTTATCTTCATTTACAATCCTCCTTCCTTGCACATCAAGTTGCCAAAATTCTTGGCATTCTATATCTCCATGATCAAGAGCATAGTTGATAAGATCAATTTGGTGAATTTATTATAACTACATTTCTATTTTTAAAGGTTAAAATTGTACATTTTGCAATAATAACCCATAAGTACTTATAATTACTGTATTTATGCAAAGAATAACTTTTTATATTTTTATAGTGTTAAAATAATTGTTATTAACCATTTTCATGCACAAATAATATTTTTTACTATTTATTTATCATTTTTACGAATTATTTACTAATTTAATTGGGTATTTAAATAATAGCCCATTTTTCCTAATTATTTCGGACCTAAGCTACCCAAGTGTAACAACCCGGTCTGTCGTTACGTAAAACCTGCATTATAACTGTTGTTAGTGGCTTATTAAATGTTGGTTATTCTATTATTAATGTGTTAGAGTTGATAGGCTTGAAATTGAAATGGTTAAATGAGAATTTAGTCACTTAGTCCTTAAGAACAGCCTTAAAATGGGAAAAGTCAACTAAGAGTTGACTTATTGGTAAACGACCTCGGAATGCATATTTTATGATTCGGATAGCTTCGTTAGGTGATTTGGGACTTAGGAGTGTGTTCAGAATATTTTTAGGATGCCCGATGTAGAATTAGGCTTGAATTGGCGAAGTTAGTATTTTGGCGAATTCCGGTTGATAGGCGAGATTTTGATCCGAGGGTCGGAATGGGATTCCGAGAGTTGCTGTAGCTTCGTTAGGTCATTTTGGACTTGCCCGCAAAATTTCAGGTCATTCGGAAATGATTTGGTTGGGTTTTTGATCAAATGCGCGTTTCGGAAGTTTTTGGAAATCATAGGCTTGAATCCGATGTAATTTTGGTGTTTTGATGTTAGTTTTGATGTTTTTAGAGTGAAAATAAGTTTGAATGATGTTATGGGATATGTTGGTAAGTTTGGTTGGGGTCCCGAGTGGCTCGGGATTGATTTCAGGTGATTAACGG
>ML300673.1:11940-44650 GCA_005239495.1 Nicotiana undulata | reverse complement strand
AGTATCCAACTCCGGGTGGCCCAAATCTATTCAATTCAATGGGATAACGTAAATATAAATTCAGAAATCGAAATAGCTAATTAATTCAGAACTAATACGCAAAATTAGAAAATTTGACCAAAATGCCCCTCGGGCCCACGTCTCGGAATCGGGTAAAATTTATATTTCCCGGACAGCCATTCGCTAACGAACTCACTCGAACCAGAATCATCGAACTCTGATGTCAAAAAACCCCCAAATCCTCAGATTTTCGGTTGGGGAAGTTTCATCAAGTTTCCATGGCTTTCCCCCCCCATTTTTGCTAATTAAGCTAAGGAAAATAACGAGGATTAATGGTCTAACAAGGAATTAGGATTAGAAAACGTTACCTATGATCCTTCTCTTCAAAACCCACTGAAAATCGCCAATTTCCGAGCTCTCAAACGATTTTAGACTTATCAATTTCAAACCCTCGGATTTAGAATAAACACACAGCAATTTTCGCACCAGCGGTCCTTTCAACCGCACCTGCGGTACCGCACCTGCGGTACCGCACCTGCGGAAAAGGTATCGCAGGTGCGGGTTTCACTTAAGCAGGACAGAGTTCGCGTATGCGGGTCTTTTGTCGCTGGTGCGGCTCCGCGCCTGCGGAAACCCAATCGCAGGTGCGACATTCACTTAAGCTGGACAGAGGTCGCGCATGCGGGGCTTTTGTCGCTGGTGCGGCTCCGCGCCTGCGGAAACCCAATCGCACCTGCGGAGACTTGGAAGGCCTAGCCCAACCTCGCACCTGCGGTTAGGGGCCGCTCTTGTGAGCTCGCACCTGCGGAATTTCCATTGCAGGTGCGAAAACACCAGAAGGAGCCTGGTTCAGCAATTTACCAAGTCCAAAATTCTTCTATTAAGTATCCGAAACAACTCCGAGGCCCCCGGAACCGCAACCAAAACCACCAACTGACCCCAATACCTCATTCCAACTTAGTCGAGCCTTAAAAACACGTCTCATAACATCAAAATACCCAAAAATGCATAGATTCAAGCCTAAGGATCATAGGGATTTTCAAGAATTCACCCTCGACGCCGAACCGCGTCTAAACTCGTCTGAATGACCTCAAATTTTGCACACAAGTCATAAATGACATTCCGGACCTGCTGTTGCTTTCAGAATTCCATTCCGAGTCCGATATCAAAATCTCACGTATCGGCCGAAATCGCCGAAATTCTAACTTTCGCTAATTCAAGCCTAAATCTACGTCTTGCCTCAAAAACACATTCCGAACACGCACCCAACCCCGAAATCACTCAACGGAGCTAACGGAGTCGACGAATTTCCATTCTGGATCCGTCTTCACACAACTCCCGCTCCGGCACCAATTTCTAAGGTTAAAGCTCACCTTAAAGGACTATATGTCCAAAAACACTCCAATTTTCATCACTCAACGCTCCAACTCATTCCATTAACCTAATAAGACATGGGAGACACAGTTATCAGGGGATCGGGGTGCTAACTCTCAAAATGACTGGTCAGGTCGTTACAGAAATAATAGGGTAGGGGAGGGAAATTAGGAAATAATAAGGGTAGGGGAAATTAGGAAATAATAAGTTAGGGTAAAGGAAAGGTTATATAGAATAAGGATATAGTCGTCTTTTTAGTATATCTTATCGATTTATCGATAAATCGATAAGCGAAGTGGACAAAATCGAAATCGAAATAGAAATCGATAACTCGATAAAATAAATTCGGAATCGAAATCGATAATAAATAATCGATTCGATTTATCGATAAACCGATTCGAATGCACACCCCTAGCATATATCATGATAACTTAAATCTCATAACTGAAAATTATAAATACTTGGCTTAGTAGTTAAAATTACTTACAATTTTTTTCGTCTTTGAACATGAGATCTTATGATTCTTAATCCACTTTATTAAACCACACTCTAAATGTAACGACCCCACCGGTCGTTTTGATCTCTAGCGCGTCATTTAGCGGTTTGAGCTCATGAACAGCTTCATTTCAGATATTATGACTCGTAGGCGTGGTCGGAATTGAATTTCGGGAAGTTCGTAGTCAATTTGGAAAAGTAATTATCATTTTGGAAGCCTTAAGTTGGAAGAATTGACTAAGATTGGATTTTGAGTAAACGACCTCCGAATCAGGATTTGAAGGTTCCAGCATGTTCGTATGACGGACTTGGGCGTATGTACGGATCGGGTTTTGGATAACCCGGGAGCGTTTCAGCGTATATTATGGAGGTTAGCATTTTAGAAGAAATTTCATAAGTCTGGGTTGAAGTGCATTTCAGTGATATTAATGTCCGTTTGAGATTCCGAGTCTGGGAATAGCTCCGTATGGTGATTCTGGAGTTGGGAGCGTGATCAAAAATGAATTCGGATGTCCATAGGTTAGTTTGAAGTCATTAGGCTAAAGATAGAAATTTGAAGGTTTTTGAGAAATTCGCCCGGAAGTGGAAATTTTGATGTCGAGGTCGGAATACGATTCCGAAAGTTGGAACAGGTCCGTAATGTCGAATGTGACTTGTGTGCAAAATTTGGGGTCAATCGGATGTGATTTGACGGGTTTCGGCATCGAATGTAGAAGTTGAAAATTTCAAAGTTCATAAGGCATGAAATGGAGTGCGATGCGTGGTTCTGACATTGTTTGATGAGATTTGAGGCCTCGAGCAGCTCCGTAGCATGTTATGAGACTGAGTCGTGTGATTGGACGGGGTCCCGGGGGCCTCGGGTGTGTTTCGGGTTGGTTTCGGATCGAATTTGGGTGGAAAAGGTTGTTGCTGGTTGATGTATCTAGTTTCCTTCTTCGCGAACGGGAAGGGAGTCCCGCGTCCGCGAAGAGGAAGGTTGGTGGATGTTGAGATTGGCCTTCGCTAACGCGGCGAGCAGGACACGAACGCGAAGGGTTGGCTTGAGGAGCCTACGCGAACGCGGATGGAGAGTCGCGAACGTGTAGAAGGAAGGAGGGGAGCTGGGCCTTGGGTCGATAGCCTACGCGAACGCGAGGCCTGAAACGCAAACGCGATGGGTCTGGACAGATTAACTTCGCGAACGCGAGCATAGGGTCACGAATGCGAAGAAGGAAAATTGGGGCTGAAGCAGATTGTGCTTCGCAAACGCGAGGGTATTGCCGCGTTCGCGAAGAAGGGCAGTGCTGGGCAGTGAGTGTTTGAAAACGGGAATTTGGCCATTTCTTCTCATTTTTCTCTTGGTTGGACGATTTGTGGAGAGCTTCAAGTGGGAATTTTCGTCATCTATGTCAAGGTAAGTTATTTCTACTCGTTTTCAAGTTAAGTACAAGATTGATATATGGATTTGGTCATGGAAATTGGTAGAAATTTGGGTTTTGAGAGGAAGACCTAGAATTTGTAATTTGGAACTTTGACCACGAATTTGAGCATGAAATTAAGAGTAAATTATATATTTGATCTAGTAAAGTCATGGGTAATCCTTATCATCGAAAATTTTAGGAATCCGGGCACGTGGGCCCGAGGGCAATTTTGTCAATTCTTCAAGCAGAGTTGGGAATTTATATAATCTAAATGGTTATGAGTATTAGAATATATTTTCATTGGTTTGCCCGTTATTTGGATAGTTTTGAGGCGTTGTGCATCAATTGGAGTCGTCGGAAGGGCTTGGAGGCCGGTTATGAATCTTCGGAGCGAGGTAAGTCTCCTTTCTAACCTTGTGAGGGGGAATTGTCCCCATAGGTGAAATAATTAAATATGTGCTACTATTTGTGAGGGCTACGTACGCACGAAGTGACGGGAGTCCGTGCGAAGCTACTATTATGCTTGTACGGGTAGTCTAGGATCCAAAAACATGTCTTATTTGTAGCATTGTAACCTTATTGATGAAAATGAAAATGACTTAAATCTTATCTAATTTGATAAATGAATTTCTGGAAAAGGCTTAAACGCTATTTTTGTAACTATTAAAAGAGAACTTCGTCATTTCTTGAGTAATTTCTTTCCCGACATAGTCGGGGCAGATGTTGAATGTGTATGCTTATGTGCAACCGCTTCGCAATATATATTCCGCGAGCGGAGTGATTCTCTCCACTACTCTCATGGGAGCGGGTCGTACACCACGACAGGTTAATAGATGCATCTATGGTTCGCGTCATTCGACCCTCCAGCATTGCACATTTTATTATTGTTGGTTCGGGCCGTTTGACCCTCGGCATTTCCTGCGCATGATATATACTATATACCATCTGTGACTTGGACTGTTAAATTGCTTTAAAAATGTAAACTGCTAATATACTATATACTATATGTGACTTGGACTGTTAAATTGCCTTATTTGATGTCAATACCCATGTCTGATATCATACGTTGTTTATATTGTACCGACATCTAGTAAGTGTCAAAGTCGACCTCTTGTCACTACCTCTCCGAGGTTAGGCGGGATACTTACTGAGTACACGTTGTTTTCGTACTCACGCTACACTTGCTGTGCATTTTTATTGCACAGGTACATTCATAGCCAGTGGACCTGCTTGACGTAGTGATGTGGCTGACTTGGAGACTTAGATGAGCTGCACCATCCGGAGACGCCCCGCAGCCGACAGAGTCTCCCTCAGATGTATTGTACTTTATTTTAAATTCCTTGTCCAGTTTGTACTCCGGACAAGTATTGTGGTATATGTATAATTCTTAGAAATTGGCTCATGCACTTGTGACACCGGTGTATTGGTAAAAAAGAGTCTCACATGTAAGCAAGTCCTTGACAACTCAGCCAGCTACGTGGACCAAGAAAAGTGCTACAGATGGACATAATTTTATAAGAAAGTACGAGATAAAGAGGCACGGTCAATAAACTCGCGAGTGCATCAGCCACGGGAAGCCAACTGAAGAGGAAGAGACACGGTCATAATGAACCCAGACGAAGCTGCGGACAGATTCGAGAATCAACAGTTAATGACTTATACGTTACGTAACTCCTATACAACAGTTACGGTTATACTTTTATGATCCTTTGTAACGCCTCATTAATATAATAATTAGCCATTAATGAGCAATCATTACAGGAACCAAAACGTTATACTAGGAAATCCCTATATAAAAGGGAAGAAATGTAACCCATAGGGGGGGCTGAATTCTCGAATACAATCAACTTTACTTTTCGCATACTACAATATTGTTCATTACTCAATTTTCCTTTATTTATCGTATTATTTTCTTGATTATCAGTAACATGAGTTCATCTTAAATAGCTTTGGTCAAGGAATCTAATTCTTTGGTTAAACAAATTGGTTCCATTACCGGGAAACTGATAATCATAGTTTATTTTCCTATCGATATCCTTTAAACTATGTCGAATTCCAACAACAACAAAAAAAATGACGACAACAACCAGCAGGAAAATGGAACCCCAGTTCCAACTCTTCGAGGAACCCTACGAGGTTCAAGGGAGTCATCCCCGTAAAGATCCGATAACCATCATAACAATAATGAGCAAACGATAGAGCAGGATCGAATAAAGCAAATGATTGATGAATATGTGGGGCAAGCTTTGCAAGAGGATTACCACAAGAACCACCAACACCATTAACACCCCCTCCAAATAATACAATCATCGCGGAAAATCCTCAGTCTGGGTTAATAAATTCAGCCAGGGGTGACACCCCAAATGAATCTCTTGAAGCAAGACCAGGTATGACTAATAACTCTGAGTTACAAAATTTATTGCTAACCATGCAAAAACAAATGAAAGAACAGAATGATCGCATCGAGAAAATCCCTGGAGTACCGCCGATTATCAAAGGCATCGACGTTGATAGATATTCTCAACAGCCCTGGAAGCCAGGTGCAGCGCCCTTGCCTATACCCAAGAAGTTCAAAATGCCTAATGTTCCTAAATATGATGGAACAACTGACCCACGTGATCATGTGACTACTTTCACTACTGGAGTAAAAGGCAATGATTTAACAAAATAAGAGATTGAATCAGTCCTTGTCAAGAAATTTGGGGAAACACTTACGAAAGGAGCCTTAACCTGGTATTCTCTTCTCCCTGAAAATTCTATTGATTCTTTTGATGAGCTTGCAGATTCGCTTATAAAAGCACACTCTGGTGCACAAAAAGTTGAGAAAAGAATAGAAGACATATTCAAGATAAAGCAAGGAGACACGGAGTTACTCCGTGAGTTTGTAGACAGGTTTCAACGAGAAAGAATGCAATTATCCATGGTGCCTGATAATTGGGTAGCCATGGCATTTGCAAGCAACTTAAATGATAAAAGCTCAGAAGCTACGAGACGGCTCAAGGAAAATCTAAGAGAATTTCCAGCTACGACGTGGAACGATGAATACAACAGGTATAGTACTAAACTCATAATAGAAGAAGATATCATTGCTAGATCAAAAGACGAGGAGTATTCCAAATCCAGACGTCCAGAACCGGAGAAAAGATCAGGTAAAAACAGGTACGAACCTTACTTAGGACCCTCGGGACGAGACACACGTCCTAGGTTCGAAAATACTATACCGTCAAGAAGAGAAATAGGCTCATCCTCGTCTAGATCCAGGAAAGATAGAGATGAACGGTCCAGAGGTAATACCCAAATTGGGGACCATAACTTTAACGTAAACACTACTGAACTTGTCTCAACACTGAGAAATATGGGAGACAAAGTCAAATGACCCAAAGAGATGCGGTCAAATCCAAATAGGAGAAATCCAGATCAATGGTGTGAATTCCATAATGATCATGGACACAGAACCGCAGATTGTAGATTTTTACAAGTTGAAATAGAACATTTATTAAAACAGAGCTATTTAACAGAGTTGTTTAGTGATAAAGGTAAACAGGCATACATGAAGAATAGGCAGGAGCCTCCAAAGCCTCCCTCTCCAAAGAGAACTGTTAACGTGATACATGGAGGAGAGGAAGTAAATGGAATAGTTTGTCAATTAGATTCAACGATCACAAATACATTCGAAAAGATCCAAATGAAGACAAAATAACCTTTGATGATGTAGACTTTGGTGGACTGATGCTTCCTCATAATGATGCGCTGGTAATATCTTTACTTATTCATGACACTAAGTTAAGAGGTGCAAACAAAAACCTCAGAAAATCAAAACATGCAATAGACTTAAAGAGTAAAACCAAAACTCGAAACAAAAGTCTACAAATTGCATTAATATAAAATAGCGGCTAAGTCAAAAACTAAGTACTAACTAGTACTTAGTCGCATAATATTTACATTTTTAGGTGCTCTTAAGTTGTTAGTTGGGGACTTAAAAGTTTCAAACTTACCCCCGATGGAGCTGGGGGTAACCACACCACTCCAAGAAAAAAAAAGAGGGTAAACAAATCTTCATTCTTCAGGAGGAGGGGAGTTGACTTCTTCAAGAGGAACGGCAGATACTTGAGGAGAAGAGGCATGAGCATCACGGGTTTCATCAGATGGAGAAAGTTCAAGACCCAGTTGGGTCTTCTCCATGGCCTCTTTGCATTTAGCAATTTTAGCATCGAGGTCGAAGCCCTCTTGGCTCATCTCCATTAATGTGTCATGGCGAGCATTCATGTAAGACCAACCCACATCAACGGCAGCCGCTTCTTCAAGGTCATTATAACCTTTTGACCACGCCTGGATATCAAGCTTCAATCCATCTTTCTCGGCTTTGGCAGCTTCAAGGGAAACCCTCAAGGGTACAACTGACTCCTCCAGAGTTCGAACTTTGGCTAAAGCTTCACGAAGTTCCTCTTGAGTCCGGGAAAGAGTCTGTACAAGCTCACCGTAGTATTCCTCCTTCTGTCCCAACAGGTGCTTCAAATTCCTAATCTCCTCAGTGGCTTGCGACAACTGCTCAGCAAACGAGGATTCAAGAATACTCTTATTCTTATCAGCTTGGCTGGAAGAAGCTTTCTCTACTTCCAACTCTGTTGATGTAATCCTCAACTACCTCCTCAAGGTATTCCTTTCCTCTTTTAGAGCATCCATATCCACCCTTAAGCCATCATATTGTGCCTTCATATTGTCAAAATCAACCTGAAGCTCCCGCATCTCTTTCAACTCATTCTTTGAATTTGAAACTCTCTTCATAAGCTCTAAGCCAATAAGATGCATCTACAAAAAAGTTAAACAGTTAAATATGATAAAACTGTTTAAACATAGAAAGGTATACAGATGTAAGAATAAACTATGATATACCTTCAAAGAAGTGTGCACCACTTCATTAGCCCACGTGAGAGTTGAATGGCTGGCGAGTTTGGCTTTCTCTTCAGGACCAATCAGAGTTTGAGCCACACTTCAGGCTCGCCCATCTTTTTAAAGAGACTCCTTTCAGTTGGAACCTCAATCACAACCCTCCTCATCTCCCTGCTGGAAGAACCTACTTCCTTAAGGGAAGGCATGGAAGCAGGAACGGAGGGAGCAGCAATGGAGATAGATGGTCCAGGAACCAAGGGATTTACGTGCACAGCAACAGGCACAGATGAATAAGGAATTGAGGAAACAGAAATCACGGGTGGAGGAACAGCAGAAGCCGTAATAGAAAGAGGAGCAGGAACAGCAGAGACACGGGGAACCGACGGAACTTCCACTCTCAAAGAGTCGGGAAAAGCAGTTGCTAAGGGAACATCATCGGGGGGAAGATCAAAGCCTTCATGGAAAAGACGATCAACAGGATCGCGAACTGGGGACTGAGAATCATCTCTAGAAAAAGAGGGTCTAATTGCCAACACGGAAGGAATGGACCTGGGGGCAGACTCATCGTCCAAAATTACCCGCCTCCTTCGCGACCGGTGCACCAAAGCACCCCCTCTTTCTTCTTCTTCTTCTCCAGAATGGGGATCACCAACTTTCCTCTTTGAGGGAGAGGAACTGGAAAGGATATCCTGAGCATGGGACAAAGACATCTTCGGGAGCGATGAACCAGACACCCCACGGGCAGAAAACCCTATCAAAAAGGGAAAAGTTAAATGAGAATAAAAAAAACTCAGATAAGGCAGGAAGTAAGAAAAACTCCGCTTACCATGGGTCTTTACAAGCCAACCATACTTCGCAGAGAAGTATTTCCAAAAAACTCTGCTTACCATGGGTCTACAAGCCAACCATACTTCGCAGAGAAGTATTTCCAAGACCTTTCTTCAACAGGAGCGGCAGACAACATTTTTTCTACCCAATCACGAATATCGGAGACATTCTCGACGGTATTCATGATTACTGAAAAGGAAAAGAAAAACAGATGCGGTATTAGAAATACAATTCAAATCTAATAAAGAAAATAGATGCGGACCAAAAAGTACTTACGTGCATGGTTTCACTTCTCAAGGAAGGGAAGATTTCTTTCACCCACTAAACCAACAGTGGGGACAGGACGTACCGAAGGTACCAACCTCTATCTTTATCGTCACCAGGGGTTACTAAAACTCTTTTACTCCGAGCAGCCAGAGTAAAAACCCCTTGACGAAATAAGACAGGAGAATACAAATGAATAAGATGATGGAAGGTAAAAGGAACTGAAGCTAAGGAAGCCAAAACGCTCAAACACGCGACTACTCACCATACCAACGGACCAACTTGTCCTAGACAGATATTTAAAAAATGACAGAACTCTATGATGACAGGATCAATGGGAAGCCTAAATCCCAATGTGAAAGGGTAAGTGTAAACAAAGGAATAACCAGTCTTGTAAGATGTAATCCTTTGGTTGCTATTCGGTACGAGAATAGGGACATCAGACCCCAGGAACACTCCTTACGAACAAGAGGAATGTGACCCTCAGTGATAATTGTCGCATATTTCTCTACACTTTCTAAAGAAGTAGACTGTTCAGCAAGAACTGGGTTGTCTCTAGTGAAGACAATCTCGGCAGGAATAATCTCGTCAACCTTGGGTTCACAAATATCTTCTTTACCTTTGGAAGCGGAATGAGAAGACTTGGCCTTAGGAGAAAGCAAAGATCTAGCAGATGGGGGAGAAAATATTGGGGAAGAAGAACCTCTAGTAGAAGCAAATCCTAAGCTTCTCAACCTACCTCCCCTCCGGCTCCTAGTCGGAGCAGAAGAAGATGCTAAATTCTCTACGTCTATGATCTTTTTGGGCTGGCTTGAAGAAGACTTGCTTACAAAGGTAAAAGAAAATTCTTTACAAAGAAAGAGACAAGTTGAATGTTTCGTGAAAGTAAAGAAAGGAAGAAGGTTATTAATACATAAAGACAACCGTCAAAACATGTAAAAACAATGATGGAAAGTCATAATTAAAGGTGTCACTTCGGGACTGATGCAGCCGCAAAAGCCCTAAAGGCGTCAAGTTATTGCAGAGCCAATCAGAAAAGGACACGTGGAAGGAGCATTAAATGGAAGGGACATACGACGCCTATGTTCATAAAAGGATACACTGTTTCGGAGAAAAGTGGCGGCAAAATATTCCCGCCATAAACGCGTATCCACTTACCATATATTCGTCGATTAATATTTGGTAAGTGGGGGGACTATCTGTATTGGTAAAAAAGAGTCTCACATGTAAGCAAGTCCTTGAATACTCAGCCAACTACGTGGACCAAGAAAAGCGCATAGAATTTTATAAGAAAGTACGAGATAAAGAGGCACGGTCAATAAACTCACGAGTGCATCACCCACGGGAAGCCAACTGAAGAGGAAGAGACACGGTCATAATAAACCCAGACGAAGCTGCGGACATATTCGAGAATCAACAGTTAATGACTTATACGTTACGTAACTCCTATACAACAGTTACGGTTATCCTTTGATGATCATTTGTAACGCCTCATTAATGTAATAATTAGCCATTAATGAGCAATCATTACAGGAACCAAAACGTTATACTAGGAAATTCCTATATAAAAGGGAAGAAATGTAACCCATAGGGGGGGCTGAATTCTCGAATACAATCAACTTTACTTTTCGCATACTACAATATTGTTCATTACTCAATTTTCCTTTATTTATCGTATTATTTTCTTGATTATCAGTAACCCGAGTTCATCTTAAATATCTTTGGTCAAGGAATCTAATTTTTTGGTTAAACAATCGGGTTCTAGGATGTGTTTGGGGTGTATTTTATTATAACGGATTGTTAAACTATCGTATTTACTTAGCGGATTCTATTCGATTATTATGTAATAAAGTGAAAAGTAATGATTTCAGAATGTTAAAACAGGACTTTAATTCGACTAATTAATGATTGGCTTGCCTGACAGTGGTGTCTGGCGCCATCACGACCTTAATGGATTTTTGGGTCGTGACAACATGGTATCAGAGCGTTAGGTTCCCTTAGGTTTCACGAGTCATGAGAAAGTCTAGTAGAGTCTTGTGGAACGGTACAGAGACGTCTGTACTTATCTTCGAGAGACTACATGGTTGTTAGAAGTACTTCCCTTCTTGAGTTCGTCATCGTGCGGTTTGATTTCCTTTAAGGTTTGTGCCTACGTTTCTTTTTACTCAATCTTACGCGTCGCGAAACGCTTGCTATAAATCGAGAATTTGAGGAATCGTAATGGTGCTACGGATATGGTGCGTGATGTTTTCCATAAGTAGTTGGTTGGGGTCGTTGTCTTTGCTCTGCGGAAGGATATTATGTTATTTCAGCTTAGTAATTGTGTCTCTGAGAGCTTTGAGGCTATGCTCAGGTTATTATGATGCTTACGATTGGTTATCGCGCGGTGTTGATATGATGGTAGTATGTTTTCCCATATGTCGGGGCAATGAATGACTCAAAAGGAGGTCTTCTCAGAGCGTGATTTCGAGATTTCAGTATTTTAGTTCCGGCGGAGGAGAGGCAATCAAACTACGAGTGTTCAAATTTGGGTTGAAAGAATAATAAGACTTGGTGTTTGCGAGTGAGGTGGAATATTCACCTGTAATGTGATATCGTCGTCTTTGATCGAATAGGATGTGTTAAGTTCGACGGTGCTATAGTTTCTTCGGTTGCATGGGGTCGGAGTATTGTGAAGAAGTATCGAAGAAGCGATTGTCGTAGATCGTGGTGTGCGGCGGTTCAAGATTTGAATAAGTATTTCTAATATAGGCGACTTGAGAAAGATGATCTTCGGAAAGGTTTAAATTTGTGGTGATACATCGGTTCAAGTGCTACAGACATGAATATTGATGTAAGGCTGCAGCTGGGCAGAAAAGATGAGGAAGGACATGTGGGAAGTGTTAGGCAATGGTTAAATTTCTAGAAGGCCAGGTGTAAGGAGCAAGGTCGAGTAGTTGCTTAAGGGAGTGAGTTTAACTAAAGTGGGAGAGTGGAAGCATAACATATGAGATCTGTGGTAAGATGGGTGCTCATCTTGAGGAGAAGCTTGGAGTGATTGAGAATTTTATTGGACGGCGATTGGGTCCACGGGCTTAAATTGGAATGATGATTATTACGGCGAAAGATTGGATGCAACGGAGAAGGGGGTTGCCTGACTTGAAGAAGGATGCAATGTAGCGGTAAATTGGAGGATGGTGTCGCGCATTTAGTAGATGTCCATGAGGAGTGGACGGACTGGTAAAGTTGGTAAATGAGGACGAGCGTAGGATGAAGTATTGATGTCGTGGAGATTGTGCAGTACAACGTCGTTAGAAGGTGTCAGTTGGTAATTTTCGCAGGTGGGTTATCTCCTGTGAGTAGGTTAGCGGTCGTGTGGTTGGCAAGTCTCTGCGAGGAATTCTAGTGGCTATTCGGTAGGAGACCGAATATGTGAATGATGCTAGAGAATTTGAGTATTCATGGAATACTAACATGAGAATTTAGAAGAATTTGACGGGTTGGTTGAGCAAGATCATGTCAGCAATGAAGAAAGAATTACTGTGGGGTCCAGAGTGGTGCAAGGAGTAGCTTCAGGCTAAGTGGGAGAGTCCCATCGCCTGCAATTGGGTTGCAGGATTATCTTCTCATGGGGTTGCGGATTATCGGCGTATTTGCAAGTTATTACAACTGAGATGAGAGGAGTAAAATGGTAATTGTGCATGAGATTTGATAAATGTGTGCAAAATTTGGCCCTATCGGACAAGGGTTAGGCTTCGAAAGACTCAAGGTTTATGCTTAATGCATAAAAGAATTATAAGGGTAGTGACTCAGTCACGTGATTCATTTAGAGGGTGTTCGTGTGCTAGAAGAGCCTTGGAGTTGATTGTATTCAGGGCCAAGTCAGAGTGGGTGACTATCAATAGTGGTCCTAATGAATTCGAAAGTTAAGAATGCGGTGCTTAAGGGTTCCATGTCCGCAGTATGGCTAAGGACCGGGCTTTGCAGCAGATTGTAATAGGAGGCCCAGAATGTTCCATAATATTTTCGGCTTTCAGTATAGCATTGGAGTAATGAGAGAAATAAATTCCGGATTTGTAGAAAGATTTTCAGGATGGGTATATCAGTCGAAGATGTGACAGCGCACAAGAAGGGCACAAGATGTGACAGCTGATCAGAAGTTTGTTCCATACATGTTTGTTGATGAGCCTCTGTTTGACAATTCGTTGTTTCTTCCACGTCTTTTTTGTTGTTAAGAGTTATTGAATTAATATTCCTCGAGGTTTGCTGATCACCCCTGATTTTCCTTATTCCCCATTTGGAAGGAAATTTTATCACTTGATGTAAAGTAGATGGGACCGCTTTCATGTCATGAATCCATGGTCTTCCCAGGATGACGTTGTAAGCCATTTCTGTATTAATGACTTGGAACTTTGCATTTTTGACGACTCCTTCAGCGTAAGTATTGAGTTCGATCTCACCCTTTAGTTATCACTGTTGAATTGTCGAACCCAGATATGGATCGAACCTTTGGAATCATTTTGTTTTCTACTAGCATTTCTTCCATGACTTTCAT
Organism: Nicotiana undulata; assembly: GCA_005239495.1. Lineage (NCBI taxonomy): Eukaryota > Viridiplantae > Streptophyta > Magnoliopsida > Solanales > Solanaceae > Nicotiana > Nicotiana undulata. The sequence continues at coordinate 30,865 of ML300673.1, read as the reverse complement.
CGAAATAATATTAACTGAACTGCCTGGATCAATCAACACCCTTTTAACGTTAGTGTCATGAATGAGTAAGGATATTACCAGCGCGTCATTGTGTGGAAGTATTAATCCACCAAAATCTGCATCATCAAAAGATATTTGATCTTCCCTCGTTTCTTCTCGAACTCGCTTTTCGTGGGTGCTCGTGACTTTTGATGTTAGCTAGCAGACTATCCCGTTTACTTCTCCTCCATGTATGACATTGACAGTCCGTTTTGGGGAAGGTGGTTTTGGTGGCTCCTGCCTGTTCTTCATATATGCCTGTTTACCTTTATCACTAAACAAGTCTGTTAAATAGCCCTGTTTTAATAGATGTTCTACTTCACCTTGTAAAAATCTGCAATCTGTTGTTCTATGGCCGTGATCATTGTGGAATTCACACCACTGATCGAGGTTCCTCCTGTTAGGATTAGAACGCATTTCTTTCGGCCATTTAACTTTGTCCCCCATACTTCTCAGTATTGAGACGAGCTCAGTGTTGCTTACATTAAAGCTATGGTCTCCAATTCGGGTACTACCCCGGGATCGTTCATCTCGATCTCTCCTGGATCTAGATGAGGATGAGTTTGTATCTCTTCCCAAAGGTCTTGTATTTTCGAACCTGGGATGTAGGTCACGTCCCGAGGGTCCTAAGTAAGGATCATACCTATTTTTACCTGACATTTTCTCTGATTCCGGGCGTCTTGTTCTGGGGTATTCCTCATCTTTTGATCGTGCAATTATATCCTCTTCAATCCTTAGTTTAGTGCTATACCTGTTGTATACATCATTCCATGTCGTGGCTGGGAATTCTCTTAGACTCTCTTTGAGTCGCCTCGTGGCTTCTGAGCTTTTCTCGTTCAAGTTACTTGTGAATGCCATGGCTGCCCAGTTGTCAGGCACCCTCGGTAGTTGCATTCTTTCCCGTTGGAATCTATCTACAAACTCACGGAGCAATTCCTTGTCTCCCTGCTTTATCTTGAATATATCTTCCATTCGTTTTTCAACTTTTTGTGCACCAGAGTGTGCTTTTATAAACGAATCTGCAAGTTCAGCAAAAGAATCTATAGAGTTCTCGGGGAGAAGAGAATACCAGGTTAAGGCTCCTTCGGTGAGTGTTTCCCCGAATTTCTTGACAAGGACTGATTCTATTTCCTCTTTTGTTAAATCATTGCCTTTTACTCCAGTGGTGAAAGCAGTCACGTGATCACGTAGGTCGGTTGTTCCATCGTATTTGGGAACATCAGGCACTCTAAACTTCTTGGGTATAGGTAACGGAGCTGCACTTGGCTTCCAAGGTTGTTGAGAATACCTATCCACATCGATTCCTTTGATAATAGGCGGAACACCAGGGATTTGCTCGATGCGATCGTTCTGTTCTTTCATTTGCTTCTGCATGGTTAGTAATAAATTTTGTAATTCCGAATTATTAGTCGTACCTGGTCGTGTTTCAAGAGGTGTATTGAGAGTTTCATCCCTGGTTAAATTTGTTAACCCCGCTTGCAGATCCTCTACTACAATTGTATTATTCGGAGGCAGTGTTGGTGGTACTGGAGGTACTTGTGGTAATCCTCTTGCAAACTCTTGCAAAGCCTGCCCCACGTATTCGGCAATCATTTGCCTTATTTGATCTGGCTCCACTGGTTGTTCGTTATTGTTACGATTGTTAGCTCTTTCAGGGGATGGTTCTCTCGAAGCACGTGGAGTTCCTCGAGGAGGAGTTGGAACTGGGGTTCCATTTCTTTGCTGGTTGTTATCGTCATTGTTGTTGACGTTGTTATTGTTGTCGTTGTTGTTGGAATTCGACATGATTTTAAGGATATCAGTTGGTAGAGAAAACGATGATTATTAGGTTCCCGGCAACGAAACCAATTTGTTTAACCAAACAATAAGATCCTTTGACCAAAGCTATTTTAGGATAAACTCGGGTTACTGATAATCGAAAAAAGAATGAAATAATAAGTAAAGAAACAATAGATTGATAGCAATATGCGAGAAGTAAAATAGTTTGTATTCGAGAATTCAGCCGTCTTGTTTGTTACATTTTCTTCCCTTTTATAGGGAGATTCTCCTAGTACAATGTTTGGATTCCAGTAATGATGGCTCATTAATGACTAATTATTACATTAATGAAGCGTTACAATGGTGAATCGTAACTGTTATTTTAGGAGTTACATAACGTATATGACATTAACTGTTAATCCTACGTATATGACATTAAATGTTGATCCTCGAATCTTCCCATTATTGTGTCCAGATTCGTCATGACTGTGTCTCTTCTTCTTCATTAGGTTTCCCGTGGCTGATATACTCGTGGTTGATAAATCAATTCCGTGCTTGTTGAATTAATCTTGTACATGCCCGTTGCTTTGTCTAGATTCATTTCAACTGTGGTTCTTTCTCGTGGCTATTATATGAAAGAGTATACTAACCGTATCTCTTTTATCCCGTGCCTCCGTGTATCTTTACCTCCACATGTGTTGTTTTCTTTGGTCCACATAGTTGGCTGAGTCATCCAGATTCTGTCTACGTGTAAATCTATTTTTTACCAATACAGTGTGGTAGTTGATACGGTGCTCATATATTGGAAACAGGCCTGGCAGAGGAGTTCGGATGTTGAAAACCTGGTTCTGAGGCCCATTTTCCTAAATAAAAGAGGATATATTCATGATTGTTCAAGCAAAAGTACTCAACTGGGTTGTGGTAGCACGGGCAGTTGCACGAGGTGTTAAACAATGATTTAAGATAACTCTAGAGCAGTTCTTAGCACGTTCGAGGATGAACATGTGTTTAAGTGGGAGAGAATGTAACGACCCGACCAGTCATTTTGAGCTCTAGCGCGTCGTTCAGAGTTTTGAGGCCATGAGTAGCTTCATTTCAGGTATTATGACTCGTAGGCGTGGTCGGAATTGAATTTCGGGAAGTTCAGAGTCAATTTGGAAAGAAAATTATCATTTCGGAAGCCTTAAGTTGGAATAATTGACTAAGATTGGATTTTGAGTAAACGACCTCTGAATCAGGATTTGAAGGTTCTAACAGGTTCATATGATGATTTCAGACTTGGGCGTATATCCGGATCGGGTTTTGGATAACCCGGGAGCATTTCGGCGTATATTGTGGAGGTTAGCATTTTAGAAGAAATTTCATAAGTCTGGGTTGAAGTGCATTTTAGTGATATTGATATCCGTTTGAGATTTCGAGAATGGGAATAGCTCCATATGGTGATTCTGGAGTTGGGAGCGCAATCGAAAGTGAATTCGGATGTCCGTAGGTTATTTTGAAGTCATTAGGCTAAAGATAGAAATTTGAAGGTTTTTGAGAAATCCGACCGGAAGTGGAAATTTTGATATCGGGGTCGGAATGCAATTCAGAAAGTTGGAGCAGGTCCGTAATGTCGAATGTGACTTGTGTGCAAATTTTGGGGTCAATCGGACGTGATTTGATGGGTTTCGGCATCAAATGTAGAAGTTGAAAATTTCAAAGTTCATAAGGCTTGAATTAGAGTACGATGCATGGTTCCGACATTGTTTGATGTGATTTGAGGCCTCGAGTAGGTCCGTGGGATGTTATGAGACTGAGTCGTGTGATTGGATGGGGCCTCGGGTGTGTTTCAGGTTGGTTTCAGATCGAATTTGGGTGGAAAAAGTTGTTGCTGGTTGATGTATCTAGTTTCCTTCTTCGCGAACGGGAAGGGAGTCCCGCGTCCGCGAAGAGGAAGGTTGGTTGATGTTGAGATTGGCCTTCGCGAACGCGGCGGGCAGGACACGAATGCGGAGGGTTGGCTTGAGGAGCCTACGCGAACGCGGATGGAGAGTCGCGAACGTATAGAAGGAAGGAGGGGAGCTGGGCCTTGGGTCGATAGCCTACGCGAACGCGATACCTGAAACGCGAACGCGATGGGTCTAGACAGATTAACTTCGCGAACGCGAGCATAGGGTCGCAAACGCGAAGAAGGAAAATTGGGGCTGAAGCAGATTGTGCTTCGCAAACGCGAGGGTATTGCCGCGTTCGCGAAGAAGGGCAGTGCTGGGCAGTGAGTGTTTGAAAACGGGAATTTGGCCATTTCTTCTCATTTTTCTCTTGGTTGGACGATTTGTGGAGAGCTTCAAGTGGGAATTTTCATCATCTATGTCAAGGTAAGTTGTTTCTACTCATTTTCAAGTTAAGTACAAGATTGATATATGGATTTGGTCATGGAAATTGGTAGAAATTTGGGTTTTGAGAGGAAGACCTAGAATTTGTAATTTGGAACTTTGACCACGAATTTGAGCATGAAATTAAGAGTAAATTATATATTTGATCTAGTAAAGTCATGGGTAATCCTTATCATCGAAAAATTTAGGAATCCGGGCACGTGGGCCCGAGGGCAATTTTGTCAATTCTTCAAGCAGATTTGGGAATTTATATAATCTAAATGGTTATGAGTATTAGAATATATTTTCATTGGTTTGCTCGTTATTTGGATAGTTTTGAGGCGTTGTGCATCAATTGGAGTCGTCGGAAGGGCTTGGAGGCCGGTTATGAATCTTCGGAACGAGGTAAGTCTCATTTCCAACCTTGTAAGGGGGAATTGTCCCCATAGGTGAAATAATTAAACATGTGCTACTATTTGTGGAGGCTACGTACGCACGAAGTGGCGGGAGTCCGTGCGAAGCTACTATTATGCTTGTCGGGGTAGTCTAGGATCCAAAAACATGTCTTATTTGTAGCATTGTAACCTTATTGATGAAATTGAAAATGACTTAAATCTTATCTAATTTGATAAATGAATTTCTGGAAAATGCTTAAATGTTATTTTTGTAACTATTAAAAGTGAACTTCGTCATTTCTTGAGTAATTGCTTTCCCGACATAGTCGGGGCAGATGTTGAATGTGTATGCTTATGTGCGGCAGCTTCGCAATATATATTCCGCGAGCGGAGTGATTCTCTTCACTACTCTCATTCCGTACACCACGGCATGTTAATAGATGCATCTATGGTTCGCGTCGTTCGACCCTCCAGCATTGCACATTTTATTATTGTTGGTTCGGGTCGTTCGACCCTCGGCATTTTCTGCGCATGATATATACTATATAGCATCTGTGATTGGACTGTTAAATTGCCTTAAAAATGTAAACTGCTAAATTTACTTCCATGTTATTTATCAACCCTTGCAATATTTTCTTTTTCGTTCCCCATTTAACTTTTTTCCGTCAATCATGGAAATGGACTTTTGCTACAAAAGGAATGAATGATGACTTTCGACATTATTATTTATAATAATTCAAAGTTTTGACAACATGAATCACTTGTTGATTAAGAACCACCTACTATGCTAGAAGGCAGGCATCAAAATATTTAATTAGTAAGCTAAATGAACTGCTACATAAGTTTTACATTCCTATAGATCTTATTTTATCCTTAAGGATAAGCGACACTGCATCATTACACAAGTTATATTCGACCTCGCTCGAATCAACATTCGGCCTCCTCGCTCGCGTTGACATTCAGCCTCCTCGTCCAAATTGACATTCAGCCTCCTCGCCCGAATCAACATTCGGCCTCGCCTGAATCTACATTTGTCCTCCTCGCCCGAATCTACATTCGTCCTCCTTGCCTGAATTGACATTCGTCCTCCTCGACCGAATCAACATTCGACCTCCTCGCCCGAATTAATATTTGACCTCGCTCGAAAATTGAATCAGAAATAAGCAGCAAAGGTAGCATTCCAAATCAAAGGGGGTACTTGATAAGGCATCTTACATGGGCCGAATCGCCTCTCCAGATCTGAGGACGCGGATGACCTCCTCCGATGTCGCCCTCCTTGCCAAAGATGCCATCTGGCCTCGTTGGCCTTCTCGATCAACTCATCACTCGAGTCATTGGCCCTGGTCGAACTCTGCTCAAATTCGGCCCGCAGGGATACCACTTGGACCCGAAGATCAACACCCTCAGCCGCGATCCTTACTATTCAACCTCCCCATCCGAATTTCTCGAACTACGATTAATGAAGTCCGCTCACCGAGCTCGGCCAAAAGACGACCTCGATAAGCGGAGGGACTAGTTGTATGGTCAAAATCTAATCAGAGAAATTCGGCACGCGGAGACAACTGTCATGAGTAACCTGCGAATCGAATTGAGCTGTCTGGTCGAGGTCCGCCAGTGATCAATAAGGCCGAGGTCGAGTAGTGATCAATAAGGCCGAGGTCGAGTAGTGATTAATAAGGCCGAGCAATGATTAATAAGGTCGAGGGAGAGCAGTGATCAATAAGGCTGAAGTCGAGCAGTGATCATCAATAAGGCCGAGGTCGAGCAATACAGATAGATGTAACAACTAGTTTTGCTTTGAAATCTTCAAAGGGAATATTCTACTGTATATTCCCTCTAATTGTACTTTTTAAGGGTTTTCTAGGGATATACCTTATAAAGGGAGGGGAGGACTTCTCTAGAGAGGGGGGTAGACTCTCTATCTCTAGATCTAAATAAAAAAACACGTCTCTCTAAAGAGATTAGATGATATGTTATCCCACACTCCCTATCAGATCTGAAAAGGGTCCTAAGATTCTTGTATTTGTCTATCATTCATCTTTATCAAATAAAAGTGAAATCCACCTCACTCAAGATTGGGTGAATCTTCTCATTTATTTACATTTTATCGCCATTTAATGTTATTTAATGCATGATCTTTTTCACACTATTAAATCCGGCCATAACTACTGTCAACATTTATACTCAACTATATTTTTCTATTCACGTTATCCATCTCAGATCTAGTATTAATAATCTTTAACTAGGATTTACCCTCTATCTTCTTATTTAATTTATTTAACAAAATGTCTCATAATTTTTGGTAAAACAGGTCGGTGAGACAAGTAGTGATGCTACTAAAACATGTTTTATTGGTAGTTTGGATCATTTCAAGCTAAAAATATCAAAAGTCACTCTAAAACTCTAAATAATAAAAATTGAATTTGTTCCAAAACCAGACATATTCAATATATGAAAGCAATATACCTCCCTTCACATATCAAGAGATTTCAATTTTGAATTGAAATATACCAAAATTGAATCTCAATACTGCTGCTGAATTAGTTATTTTTTTTGTTATTAACCATGTAAATAAATAAAAGTCAATTCCTTTAAATTTTCCTATCTAATCGGTTTTTAATTCCTAAGACAGTTATTTAGACAAAAACGAAAACAGGTGGCTCACGATCCCCTACTAAGGGAGTGAAAGGCGAGAATAAAGGGTTTTGGTATGAGAGTGTGACCTATTCGACAACTCCTAAAACACTTGCAAATAAATCATAACCAAGTGTGTACTTTCTCTATAACACTACTTAAATCCCTTTCACAATAACAAATCTAGGTTGACTTCAACATACAAAATCCCCTATTAATCCCATATATACAATTCCAACTTTTCCCCCAAAAACCCTCTAGCCAGTAGGGTCCATTAGGGTTTCTTGTTTTCGCTGTAAAAATTACAAAGCAACGATTTTTTGGGGTTTTTTACACTACATTGTATCTTGGGTATGGAGGATTTGGACAAAAACAAGCTATTTTGTGGTGGGATTCCAAGAGATACGACTGAGCAGATGCTTAAGGAGCATTTTTCTAAGTATGGAACTGTGGTTAGCTCTGTTATTGCTAAGGACCGTGAAACTGGTAGACCTAGAGGCTTTGCTTTTGTTTCCTTTTCTGATTCATCTGCAGTTGATAAAGCACTCCAAGATACTCATGAAATTCTTGGAAGAATGGTTTGTCTTCAAACCCCTTGTTGTTGATTTGTTTTTACTTGTTTAATTCTTGTTTTTAGGACCCCTCTTGTCTGCTTGTTCAATTGGGTTTTCTAAAAATAGTTTTTCCGTTGATATTTGAGAAAAAGTCATATATTTTCTCCATTTTTAGAGTTAAAACACTATTTTTTCTGAATTTTTTTTGTTTAATTTTTTAAAATAGAATTGTTGTGACACCCTAGTCGAATCTTACGTCCATAAAATACGGGGGAGATGATGTTTACTTAAGCGGACAATATCACTGGTAAGCTGGGCTGTTACACTTTTCATGTTGAGATAAAAATGTATAGATGGAAGTTGTTGCTCTGTTTTGTGGCTATCTTTGTTGCTGATACATATATGTATGTTCTGTTATACAAAAGGTGAAGTCTTTTTTATGGTGTAAATAACTCTGATGTATTTTTGAACTTTGTCGGCTCTCTAGTTTTGTAGCACTTCGATTTTAAATGAGCTGATAAACTTTGTTTTGTAATCTTTTTGCATCTTCTTGATGCCTTTAATGATATCCTGCTTACTTCATCAAAAAGGTGAAGTCTTTTTTTGTTTATCTGATCTGTGGTATATTATGTCATTTATAGGTAGAGGTGAAAAAAGCCATACCTAGAAGTGAACAACACCAACAACAGAGTCAACAACAACAACAACAAAATAGTAGGGGATTGAATAGAAATAGTAGAACTAATGGTAGAAGCAATGATCAGTTTAGGACGAAGAAGATCTTTGTAGGGGGTCTATCAGCTAACCTAACTAAGGAAGACTTCAAGAGTTACTTTGAAAGATTTGGTAGGATTACAGATGTTGTTGTGATGCATGACAATGTTACCCATCGACCAAGGGGATTTGGTTTTATTACCTTTGATTCGGAGGATGCAGTTGAGGAGGTTATGCAGAAGAATTTCCATGAATTAAGTGGCAAGCTTGTGGAGGTGAAGAGGGCTATACCAAAAGATGAAAATAGCAATAGTAATGGTTATCATGCTAGAATAGGTAATGGAAGCGGTTCTCATTATAACCCTTACCAACAAGGGATGTATCCATCTTACAGTCCTAGATATGTATATTGTTGTGGGCCTGTCTCAGGTTATGGGAATGTTGCGGGATATCCTTATGGAGTTGGGACTTTTGGAGGTAATTACCCTGCTGGAGCATACCCTGGAATTGGTTATGGTATCGCTTCTTTGGTGCCGCCTAGGGGTCCTTGGAATAACCCTACGATGACTGGTCTTAGGGGAAGTAGTCCATTGCCTTATGGCAATACCGGGGCAATCTATCCCACCTACGTGAATGGTGGCATCGGAGTAATGGGTGTGGCTACTAATGGATATGGAGGGATTTTGGGTGCTGGGGTAAATGAGAAATCCGGTCAAGTTAGTGTTAGAGATGTTCAAGGGGTGTCTGATTAGGTGCCTATACTAATTAGATGGGGAACTGTAGATATCAATTCTTTTATTCTGCTGGAAGCTTCAGTGCTGCTGCTACCAAACAGAGTGAAAAGGTAATGAGGAGCAACTTAAACCTTATTATGCTGGTCATTCTAACCGACTGCTTGACTGAATGTGGATATGATGACAAGTTAGAGATTCTCATGCTGACCTATTGAGGCTGTCTTCCGTCTTTTTTTCTCTTTTACTTTTATGACTGTTGCGTGTGATGTGCCTTTTCTTATTTAAACTCATTTGCTTAGATTGAGACAGCTGTATTATAATCTTTTAAAGTTTATATTTCGCATGTGTGTTGCCTCTGTTATCATTCTAAGTTTGGTTGTTCCATTTTTATGGGTTTCATTTTTTTGTCATAGTTGTGAAGTCTTGTTGTTTGTACATGTATATCTTGTTGCACTTTATCCAGTATTTATTGCCTTGCTGATGATGGTAAAAATTATGATGGCCTGCCCTTCTGTCTGATTATGCCTCCCTTTCTTTTCTTCTTTTTTTTGCCGCCTTCTTTTTGGGTTATTCTTGCCTTATTATTATTTTATTTTTTTTACTTGTGGTGTCAAGATTTGTTACAGGCCTGCGTTTGTATTAGTCTAGCTTAGGAAAATTATAATACAAGTAGATTGGACATCTTGAAGCTCAGGATTGAGCTGTCTTCTCACTGTTATCATGCGAGTTTTTGACTAAAAATGTCCCTTATCTATGGAAGTAGGTCTATTTTTGTCCTCCAAGCATAATTCAAAGCATCTTTAATCCCTTAACTTTGCTAAAGTGGAGCATCTTTGATCTCACTAACAGACCCATGTTAAAATCTAACGGTGCTATCCTTGTAACTCACATGGTGATTCTCCTCTAGGTTCTGCCTTCTTCATGTTCTTCCTGCCTTCATTTTCTTAGGATATTGTTAAACTAATTTGACCTTTATATCAATAGTCTAGCAAACCATTCAGGTGCATAACTTGTCAGAATCAATAGTCTAGCAAACATACAGCAAAACCAAAACCAAAGTCTCACTAAAATTATCTCCTTTATAGAGAAATATGTTAAAACTTCTGAGAACCCCGACTCTTTTACACCAACCTTCAGTTGCTGAACCCTTTACTGGAGCAAAGCTGTTCTTGTGTAGCAGCAAAAATCATCCTTTTACACCAGCAAAAAACACCAAACTTCAGCAGGGCATCAACTTACATACTAAACCCAAATAGTATTCTCTGCTAAATTCTTACCATGATTGGGGGCAGGGGCGGATTTAGGGGGCGCAAGGGTGTTCACCCGAACCCCTTCGCCGAAAAATTACACTGTGTATATAAGGCAAAATCTGATTTTTCCTCTATATATTATGTTTTGAATCTCCTTCACACAGCCCAAAAGCATGGCTTAGTGGTCAAGGGGGTTCAAAATCATTATGAGGTCATTGGTTCCATTCCCTCTGGCTACGATCTCTTTAAATTTTTTAACTTATTCTTTTTTTGAACCCCTTTAGCAGAAGTCTTGCCTCCGCCACTGAGGATATTCCACTACCATGGCATCTAATAATCATTGCTGGAGATGAAGAAATAAGCTTCTTCACTTGGGTTATCTTCTTGTTCCATTCAATCAAGCTTTTTCCAGAGGGGCATGGCTTTTGGTAAAGGGTTTATTTGGGGGAAATCACGAATGGATTTTATAGTCACGTGAGAGTCACATAGATAGTACTGTTAGTTTTAACATGGATCTGTTAGTGAGACTAAAGATGCTTCACTTTAGCAAAGTTAAGGGATTATAGATGCTCCGAGTTATATTTGGAGGACAAAAATAGACCTACTCCCATAAGGGATAATTTTAGTCAAAAACTCGTTGTCATGCTGTTGTTCTTCAGCATGCCGTAAACTTCGCTGAGGAGAGAGTAGGCTACTGCTTTTAGGTGCATGTATGTCATCAACCATTGTTTCGTTTGTTTGTGTATGCTTCAGCTGAAAACATTTACTGTAATATAGGCAGTCAAGAAGAGAATTTGCAGGTTGATGTCTAGCAATCCTTCTTGGATCATCCCAGTAGTTAAAATGAGAGCTGAACGAAAACTCTACTTTACTTTCCTCAGCAACTTAGGCATCTTTCTGGATAGAAAACTGTACATTTTCAGCTGAGTTCTATTTGAACCAACAACCAAGAGTGATGCATGTATGCTCATTGCCCAGAAATATTGTCTGAACTAGACCTGACAAGATGTTTAAAATGTAATAATTAACCATCCAACCCACCCCATTAAACATTGGTTGGATAACTAACTTATTTAAACCGGGTCGAATATGGGTAATTACCCATATTATCCATTAGAAAAATGAGTAACCAAATGGGTAACCAATGGATAATACAGGGTGTGTTTTTGGTTGGCTTAAACTTTTTGGAAAACATTTTTCAAAACTCCTTCTCGACCTTTCTCACCCTATTCCTTACCCTCACCAATCCCCCCCCCCTACACCCACACACCTAACTCCACCCCATGCCTTCTCTCCAAAAAGGTTTTTTTCGTCACCATCCACTCTACCCCACCCTGCAAAAAATATATTTGTCCTTTTTTTCTGGTACAAATGATATAAAACTTCCACATTAAATGATCTCTCATATGATTAAGTGCAGATGGACTCAAAACTGTATTGAAACTTATCTGTCAAATGTGTATTTGACTTTTTCTTACTTTGGTAAATATGTATTTTTGTTCCCATTTTGGTGACAAGTTCGACATTTTTTTGAAAAAAAAATTTGGACCATTTCTCGATTGTGCTCGTCATCCTTGCGCAGGGCATGCTAATCAACATTGAAGTTTACAGAACATATTATCATTATACCAAAGATCTTATGTTTCTGATGATTTGAGTGTAAAACAGATTTGTACAATTCGGAAACATCAGCGTAAATGGTAAGGTAGAGTCATTCAATGAGAAGCAACATGGAACAAGTACCTTTTCGCAGTTTCCTCTTGTTCAAACAAAGTTCTGTAGAAAAAGTTTGATGTTTTATACGTCAATACCACACAAGAGGGGATGATTTGTGTGGTGCCCAATTTTTGAGTGCAGTCTCTATAGAAGAACCTGGCTCTTCTTGGTGTTTCAACTTCTACCGTTTACGGAAAAGTAATTGCAGAAATTAAAGAACACAGCAATTTACGTGGAAAACACCTGGCTCAAAAGGTGAAAAAATACCACGACCTACTTCCCAGTAGGATTTTCTCAAACTCTTCACTACAACTCTGAGCCAAACGCATTTACAAAATAAACTCTTTTGTAAACCTAAGGACTAACTCTAATCCCTTTGTAGCAAACTAGCATCTAGCTAATTGCGACAAACTTCAAGTTAACTCTAACTTGATCAATGTGTACTTATTACAATTGCTTCTAATAAAGTTGAAAGATAACAGATAGAACTGGTTCTTCTAGCTGGTTCAAGTAGCTTTTGTGTCGCACAAGGAATCTGCTTGCAAAATTGCTTTGGTAATTTTGCTTTCAGTTCTTGTTTCACTTCTGTCTTTGTGCGATCAATTCTTCAGCAGGAATGCTTCAACAATTTATAGAATCAGTAGTTGAGATGTTGTTGTTTAGTTCTAGTGCAACTCTTCCTTGGTGGAAGAGTTTGTGTTTATCTCAACTTCCTCGATTATTTTCTGTCCTTGCTGAATTCTAACTCTTTCTTCTTATCACTTTGCAACCTTTTCGCTTTAGGAGACAACATCTTAGTTCATAGATAATTCACATATCATGTTTATCTCCTGTGCATGTACGCTTCTTGTGCCAATGGGTCTGTTTGATAATGTTTGCCCTAATGGACCTGGTTCAATTGGGTAGACATTTGTCAATTTTCAAAACCATGCAGTGACTTGGTTCAACAAATTTCCCCTTTTGGATGATGACAAACTCTGTGCTCAGCCCTGTACATACTTCAATCCAACCTAGACACTTTGTAAAGTTTTTAAGCATTTATCATAGAGAGACCAGGTTCATTAGGTTATAAAATATCACAAAAATCATTGAAGCACATATCTTCCCCCTTTGGCATCATCGAAAAGTTGCAAAATGATAAACTTACCAGAGTTATTAACAATTACTCATGGCCATTGAGGCAACTGCAGGTGCAAAGCATGATTAATCATCAAAAGAAACCAATCAAATGTAAGTTATTTAAGAAACTGAGACAAAATCAATAACCAAAAAGCAAATTCATTGATTAGATCATAGATCAAGCACCATACACAAAATGAATCAAAAACAGTCGCAACCATGAGCAAAACAAAAAAAAAGATAAAATCCCAAACTGGGCATTGAAAGGGTTTTGGTGGCACTGGACTCCTAAGACTGGGAAGGGGCAGATGAGGTTGTGGTCTTGGCTTGAAGAAGGGAGAGCATTTGTTGAAGAACACCCTCATTCTTCTCCTTCTCTTTGGCTAATTCAGTTCTGAGAGCATCCCGCTCAGCTTCAACCTCAATAAAGCGAGATTTCAATCGAAGGATCTCCGCATCCTTTATCTCACCTTCCTGCACAAGTGACCTAACCTTGCTGTTGACAGGCATTTTCCTAGATGAACTGGGTTCATCCTCAGGAACATTTACAATGTAGTCACAGGTCAGCAATGTATTCTTCTCAAAATAGTCCTTAGCAGTAGCCATCTCAGCTTTCTTCACATGAACCTTGAAGTGGGCAAGAACATCAGTCAGAATAAATTCATAAGGTATAGCGTGTGCCTTGGTTCCATTCACAACTCTGTCCAAGAACTGGATGATGAAAGCAGGCCAATTGATCTGCTTACCCATGTACAAGCACTCCATAAGCGTAAGGTCCATATAGCTGGCAATGTGCCTTCGTTCTTGTCTTGGAAGCAGAAACTTGATCACAAACTCAAAGAATAGTTTGTGTTGAGATCGCATCTCGCTCTTGAAAACTGCCATGGGCTCAAGTTCTTGATCATTCTCACAGAAAAACCTGGTGATGTTGAGAGCTGAGGACATACCATCCAGATTAGGCCATCTTTGCCTAGTATAGTCATCATAACCCTCAGTAGGGATATTCGGTATCTCCCCCAACTCCTTTGCATTAAAAGAGATTTCAACTCCATGAACCCTGGTAGTTACCCTGCCATCCTTGACAACTGCGTTGGCCATAAATTCAACCAACGCATTTCTAGCCAGCCTTCCTTCCAGGTGAAGAACCATGTCATTCCACCCTTGCACGTCTAGGGTATCCATCAGGAAAACCATCTTTGATTCCTCAAGATCTCTAACCATCTTTCCTTTCAAGATAGTACGCTTGCCAAACATGGTGAGTTTGTCAGTCTTTTCACCATACTCTTACTCTTCTCCTCCACTCCATTCCTCATCATCAGTAATCTTAACTTTCCTTGACTCAGACCTGGTCCTCTTTGCAATGGTTGAGGGTGTGGCAGACACAGAAGTTGACTTTTTGGAAGAAGCCTTAGCTTTCTTGGGTTTAGGTGTCTCAACCACAACTGGAGCAGGCTGCTCCTCATGATGGACCAGGTCCATTGCATCATCATCAATAGTAACTGCCTCAATAGGCTCTCCCACTTTTGTCTTTCCCTTGGCAGCCTTCTTCTTTTTGCTCTCTCTCATAGCTCTTTCCAATTCTTCTTCTCCTTGCTTGACAGCACTTCTTGTAGATCGAATCTTTGGGGCAGGAGCATCAGCTGATAATGAAGCTTTCCTCTTCTTTGGTGGAACTGGGGTAGTAGCCTTCTTGGACTTAGGAGTTCTTTTCTTTTTGGGATTATAAGACTCCCCCAACTTCCTCAGCATCTCAGCCAACGTCTCCTCAATAGATGAGCCAAGATCATCTACTCATTGTTGTAGGCTCTCCAGACCTGCTGCTGCTTCCCCCTAAAGATGTGACTCCTTCTTCATCAATCACAAGAGTGGGGCCACAAATAGCCAGAGTGGAACTGTCCTTCCCAGATCCCCTTACTGAGCTCCCTTCTCCCTCTCTCTCAAGGTTTATATTTTTAACAAGTTTTCTCCGCCTATATGACACCTCTTCATCCACAATCGACCAAACCAAAACAAATCTGTTCTCAGCCATACCAGTTGCAGACCCAACTTCAAGATTTCCCTGTTCAGTGTCAGATGAACCTGGTGGTTCATCCTCATTAGCGAATTTGAAGGATTCACTGGAGGATTCAGAGTCTTGGACCTTGCTAGCTTGAAGTATTTCTTCCAGAAACTTGGCACGAGAACCAGAAGCAACTGATTTTTCTGGCCAAAACTTTCACTCTACGTGCCCTGGGGACTGAAGTAGGTTAGGTGTAGGTTCAAGAACTGGAGGGTTTTGGGGGGTTGAAGATCTGGCTGGAGAATGTGAACTGTATACTGATGGAGAATTAGAACTAGAATCACCGTCCTCATAATCATGGGTGGAGAAGGAAGATGAAACAGCTGGTGGTGAAGACATTTTTATGAAGAATTTGGAAGAGAAGAAAGTCGATCAGTTTTGGTAGAGGAATGAAGAACTAAGCTCGACGGTTATGCTTTTGAAGAGGGGAGGTAATGATGGATTTTTAAAGATGTGGTCATTAATTGTACACTGGGCATATTTATTAGTCAAGTGAAAGTCTAATCGTTGTAAGGGTGTCATTGATTAGACGGTTAGGGATCCCTAAATCTAGGCTAATTAAGATACGATGGGACTCTTTGGAACTTGTTCATTTTAGGATAAGTACATAGAATTTGAAATGAACCAAATATAGATAGAGTCTTGCTTGCGTGTGACTATAATTATTTCAATAAGTGTATGGAGATGAGCACGTACCTTGTCAGTCAGATGAACCAGCAGCGATAAACCAAGTTCATCGTGTTAAAGTCTTTAATTTGCCTCAATTTGCAAAGATAGAAAAATATCATTAGCAATCAGGGAATCATATTAATACATGGCAAGAGAGTATGGCAGTAAAGTTATAATATTGAGCAATGATTAGTCTGGTTAATTATATATTTTAGTGTTTGTAGCCAAGAAAATTTTATTTCATTTTTTTCATTTTTTGTTTTTCAATTAGGTGATCTTAATCATCCCTAATTCAAGCTGGTTCCTCTCAAAATGCTCCATACTCAGTGTTTTAGTAAAGATATCTGCAATTTGTTTGTCAGTAGCACAAAATTCAATTGAGATCATTCCTTTTTCATACTTATCCCTTAGGAATTGGTGTCTAACATCTATGTGCTTAGTTCTTTTATGATGAATCGGGTTCTTCGTCATACTAATTGCATTAGTGTTGTCACAGAAAATAGGAATGCATCCAACCTCTATACCAAAGTCCATAAGTTGTTGCTTGATCCATAGCAACTGAGCACAGCATGAGGCTGCAGCCACATATCCAGCCTTAGCAGTAGACAAGGCTACTAAGTTTTGTTTCTTGGTGGCCCAAGACACAAGGCAAGAGCCCAAAAAGTGAGTCATGCCTGAAGTACTTTTCTTGTCAACTAGGAAACTTGCATAATCTGCATCAGCATATCCTACAAGGTCGAAATTACTACATTTAGGATACCAAAGGCATTAATTAGTAGTGCCTTTAAGATATCTCAGAATTCTCTTCACTGCAGTTAGATGGGACTCCTTTGGATTTGCCTGAAACCTAGCACACAGTCCTACACTGAACACAATATCAGGTTTGTTGGCAGTGAGATATAATAAAGACCCAATCATCCCTCTGTATAGCTTCTGATCAACGGATGAATCAGGTTCATCCACATCTAATTTTGTAGATGTGGCTGTGGGGGTGTCAATTTCTTTTGAGTCTTCCATTTTAAATCTTTTGAGCAATTCCTTCACATATTTTTGTTGATGGATCATTGTTCCATTTGAGTTTTGCTTGATTTTCAGGCCTAAGAAGAAGTTTAGCTCACCCATCATACTAATCTCAAACTCACTCCCCATAAGTTTAGCAGATTCCTTACTCAATTTTTCAGAGGTCGCCCCAAATATAATATCATCCACATATATTTGCACAACCAGTAGATCCTTACCTTTTTTCTTTAAGAACAAGGTACTGTCAATTTTACCTCGTTTGTACCCATGTTCTAGCAGGAATTTTGATAGTCGCTCATGCCATGCTCTTGGTGCTTGTTTGAGTCCATACAAAGCCTTGTCAAGTTTGTATACATGGTCAGGTGTCTCCTTGCTTTCAAAACCTGAAGGTTGTTTTACAAATACTTCTTCCTTTAGATAACCATTGAGGAAAGCACTCTTTACATCCATCTAATGGAGAGTGAATTCCATGTGTGCAGCAAATGCTATAAGAAGTCTGATTGCCTCCAATCTTGCCACAGGAGCAAAGGTCTCATCATAGTCAATTCCCTCTTCTTGACTATATCCTTGGACAACCAGTCTGGCCTTGTTTCTTGTAACAGTTCCATCCTCATCGAGTTTGTTCCTGAAAACCCACTTGGTGCTAATTACTGATCTGTCTAGTGGTCTGGGTACCAAGTGTCATACTTGACTTCTTTCAAATTGATTCAGCTCTTCTTGCATGGCATTTACCCAGTCAGCATCCTGTAAGGCTTCACCAATGTTCTTTGGTTCAATCAAGGATAGAAAGGCATCAAACGCACATAGATTATTCAAGGAGGATCTTGTTTTGATTCCGGATGTCAAATATGTTATGATGTTCTCAAGAGGGTGAGAACTCTGATATCTGTGTGGTTTGAGCACCAATTGTTCACTTCTAGATGATCCCATGATGTCTTGTTGTGGAACAGGATCAGGGCCAAGGTCCAGAGTACTTTGCTGTTGAGTTCCCCCTATCATGTTGCTCAGGGTAGTTGGACCTGGTCCATCACGTGCTCCATCTTTCATAACTGCTTCAATTTGTTCACTGCTTCTGACCAGTCCAAGCTCCTCATCTTCTGGTTCCTGTCTCTCAGAAAGAGTGTTAGTTTCATCAAAAACAACATGCACACTCTCTTCTACACACATAGTTCTTTTATTATAAACTTTATAAGCTTTGCTATGTGATGAATATCCCAAGAATACTCCCTCATCACTTCTGGGATCAAATTTACCTAGGGAATCTTTGTCATTATTGTGCACAAAGCACTTGCATCTGAAAGCCCTAAGGTGGAATATGTTGGGCTTTCTCCCTTTAAGTAATTCATAAGGAGTTTTCTCTACCGATGGCCTGGTCATGCATCTATTTATTATGTAGCATGCAGTGTTTATTGCTTCTTCCCAGAAGCTGTGAGGTAGTTTGCTAGAAAGAAGCATGGTTCTGGCCATGTCTTCAAGAGTTCTGTTCTTTCTTTCAACAACCACATTTTGTTGTGGGGTTCTAGGGGCAGAAAAATTGTGATTGATACCATGTTCATCACATAACTCAACAAACTTTGCATTCTCAAATTCAGTACCATGATCATATCTTATTGATGCTAGTTGATTTCCAACTGTTTTTGAGTTTTTCTAACAAATGAAGTGAACATATCAAATGCTTCATCTTTAGATGTCAGAAATAAGGTCCAAGTGAACCTTGAGTAATCATCAACTAGCACCATTACATATTTCTTATCACCTCTTCTCAGAGTTCTCACAGGACCACATAAATCTATATGAACCAGTTCCAACGTCCTGGTGGTACTGACCATTTTCTTGCTTTTGAATGAGGATCTTACCTGCTTCCCCCTTGCACATGCCTTACAAATTTTGTCTTCCTTGAACTTAATGTTAGG
>ML300672.1:54878-65951 GCA_005239495.1 Nicotiana undulata | reverse complement strand
ATTTGTGCATTTGCACGTTTCGTTCGTATCGCATGGATCATGCCAAAAGAAAGAAGGGATAGACTTAGCATACCTGGAGTGGTAAAAACTCCGTATAATATTCGTGACGAAGACTGCACAGTACTCTTTTTAGAAGCTTGAAATTTGCTTCAATAGAATTTAGCTACGGACCATGTAAAATTAGCTTTTGATTCCTCAGAATCTCGAATGAAATTGCTTCGAATGTTGCTTCTGTTCTATCGCTTGGTGAACCAAAGTTGGAATGGATTTAATCTAAAATTCCAACGTTTGGTTGAAGTTGTTCTGTTTCTAGCTTTTGAATGAATTTGATGCTTAATTGATATATCACATTTGAGATCCCTACAATGATATATCTCATTTTCAGATTCTTGTATTGAGATAAGACTTCTATGTCTTATCCTTTATAAAGTTAAGCTTTATATATTTCTTAGGTGTAGACACCTAACATAATTTGTTATGAGTCATTTTTTTAAATTGGTGGCCTTGTGCCACGTGGAGAGTGGGTGAAGATTAGTAATTTTTTACCCACTTATTAGTTAACTGGGTAATGTCCCGTTACCCGGTAATTAATCCATTACCCGCATAATTTAAAAATTACCACAAATTACTTAAAATACTATTTATTTTTTTAAAACACTTCATATATACTTTATATATTATACTACCGTGGTCATATGGTACCTTGCATGGTACTAGTTCATAATTATCGGGTATTATCGCTCGATCCGTATTTTATTCCAAATTGACCACTTTCAACAAAACCTGGTTTCTTTAATCCGTGTACCCTCTTATTGTTCATAACACTTATTTATCGCTTGCTATAAATAGCGTAAGTACGTTAACGTCAAGATGATCTCATCTCCGAGTCTACATCGGTTAGCTGAAAATGAAATTTTAACGTACAATACTTCAGGGTGCAACATCGTCATAACTTAATACTGCGAAGCGTAACATCACCGTAATACAGCGAGGCGTAACATTATTCCCCCCTTTGGAACATTCGTCCTCTAATGTTGACTGATGCACTTATCATTTTCATAACTTATATTTTCCTAATACTTTAGAACTTCCCTTTCCCTCTAGGATCCTGTTCTGTGAATAATTCCAAAGTCCAGGGCATTTCCCCTTTAGGTCTCCTTCTCACATCACAACTTGTAGTCGGAATCCTTCCAATCTCGTAACTGTTGCTACCTTTCATCATGCAGCCTGTACAATTTTGACCTTGTAAGTGTGCCCAATCTCTAGGCTTCATATGTAGAGCTTGATAAGATGTCCCTTTGGGTATATATGAGTATACCGAAGTTCTTCGCTTGGTACTTTGTTGAATTCATGAATATTGCTATATCTAATCGCATAGGTCCGTTTAGCCATCCGTATGAATTTATTGCCATAACTCTTACTTTAATTTATCGTTGCTGAGGTCTGCTACCAAATCCCTGCTTACTGTCGTTGCTTATTCCATATGTATAGATTTATATCCTTTAATGCTCCTTCATGACCGCTCATCTTTAGAATGATAGCCTAGTCTCATCTCATACTTTGTGACTTTTGTCTGTCTATTGTTGATTCACCTCAATATTGATCTACAATATACCACTGATAACTTAACCTTTTATGTAATATTGCTACTAGGATTCACGTTTTATCGGAGAACGTCTGAAATGATTAGATTGATCCACCTGGAGCGATACCCTGCTTTCATAACTGTACCTCACAGCATCCCAATGCGATTCACCTTGCGTGGGTACTTTAACCCTGTCCAATTCATAAGATCCGTTTCTTTTCTTCGTTGAATCCTTACTCAATCGAAGGCCCAAACGTCATCTTTTATCTATCACAATTACACCCTCATTCTATTATCAGTGTGGCATTCTAAATGTTATTAGTCTTAGACTCCTTTGAGTTCATTCAGGCTATAGTGAGCTCTGTATAATTTAGAGAGACCATCTGCTCTTCTTGTTTTCATGGGCTTAATCCTGAGGACTTATCCATTTTTGTTACCTTCTCGCTCGCTCTTTCTTATCCTTACTCTTGTCTTCTAGAACCTTGTTGCTTCGCCATAAAATGGCTTGCGACCTACACAACTCTATTTATATTACTTGCAACCTTTCAACTTGCTTGCATCATAGATTTCCATATGTCATTCTGGGACATCAAGCGAGACATCACATTGTCTCTAACTCTTCTTTACTGTCTTAATTAACCTCCTCGATACCTAGAACCCACAGGCTAAGAGATATGCCACTGACTATGCGGCTATCATTCCTGGATATTGAATCCCAGCACTTCTAGCCTTTTATCCGAAGTATGGACTATTCACATATTCTGCCTTTGAGCATCTCGTACGCTGTTCACCTTTACCTTACTTACCTTAAAATCTCGCATAGTATTTTCTATTTCTTTCATGACCTACCTTCCACATTGGTATAATCCACGTCCATAACTTGAAGCTCTATTATAATTCTTACACCTCTGGTGCATACACAATCTGGTGGGAGCTTTGTACTGATTTCTTATGAGTCTGGTACTCTTCAGTTGGCTTCATCGTAAAGCTATTATAAAATATGGCTACTGTACTATCTTTCTTATACCTCTGCTACTTAAGAGTGATCCCGAGGTCTATAATTCTCTTAGTCCTTCCTATTTTTCTTAGTCGATGTAACTCTTTAGTCTCATCTTCTTTCTGATCAGCCTCTATGTAGGCTTAAGATATCTTCCGACCTGCGGTTCCGGGTATTAGTTATTACTTTAGCCGTTCATAGGCGCTGAGGGATATTTATGATAAAATCCTTTAACAACTCAATCCTTCATCTATGATCTGGGCCCAATTCTTTCTTTTAACGTATACAAGAATCTTCTACGGCTGTATATGATGCAGGTATAAAACTCCAAACTCTTAAGTGCGTTTATAATGTTACCAACTCGGGATCATTGAACGAATAGTTTCTTTCGTTCCTTCTTAGATTTATTCAATGTAAGCTATTACCTTTCCTGGTCTTTCTGCCCCCCTGTTGCGTGCATACTTAGCTTATCTTAGTTCCCACGCATGCTAGAATTTTCGTGCAACTCATATGACCTTCGAATGTTACTTTTAATTTTTTTTCTTCCCGTTCATTATCCACGGTAGGGGCCACTTTCCTTAGGAGTGCTTACAATATTGATGTGAGACTGTTGTTACACGACCCTTTCCTTTTTAGGTCGTTGTGCTTAGGTTGAAGCCTTCTTCCTTATTTCCTCAGCTAGCCTTTCGTTATAGTACTTAAGGTGAACCCTTAATTCCTGTAAAGTTGTGAGATATGGACCTTTTTATGTCCTTCCTTGCCTATAATTATCCGTAGTTGCTTACCTCCATGCCCTTGTGCTTGTAGGGTTGCTTCTGAACTGATATTTTGACTGTCTCCCCAGTGGCACTCTCTTTTATTTCAGTAACATTCGTATGGTACCTTTAAATACCCTGACTCTTATCTGAATTTATTTCAAGTATTACAATAACATTACTGCGAAGCTGAATTCACTATATTGGGTTTTACTATGTTTATCTTGCACGATCTGTTGATTCATCTGTAACCTCCTGTCTAGCCGTAACTAGGCTCTTCCTTAATCAGCTGCTAACTACTCGTTGTCCCATTCTCACATAAATATTCAATATAATATTTCTTGGGTAATTTCCTTTGTCTTAACTTACGTCTCGCACTGGTTCCTTATTTATCCATAACATTCCGGGAAGGAACGCCTCACTTCTTTTCCTTGACGTTGTGTTTGCATAAAGTTCTGGGACCGTAGCCTATCTGTAGGCTTTGAATAGTGCAATCTCATACCTTTCTTATTTTTATTGCATTCTTCCTTTACCATTTTGTAGCTACTAGAACCACTTAATTCTGACTTAACACCACATCACTCCATATTCCTCCCTTTAGGGGAATACTAAGAGTTGAAGCCACGAGGATCTACCTATAGATGTGTTACCTCTTCATCTTTGGCGTCTTTTCACATCATCGATGACCCTTACTCGCCTTGCGGCAATCCTTCTGTACCAAGGATAACAAAATTCCTCACTCACGAGGGTGATACTTAGTGTAACTGGCACATACAATCCCTTAAGCTTAACTTTGCTCACATTGCTTGCTTTAGGGAAACGTTTTCCTGAATAACCATTCTCTGAGTTTCTCATGAATCTTTCTCTGTGGTCCATTCTTATTATTGCCGGAACGCAATTTGAAGTTCTTATGATGCCGGCCACCATCAAATCACTCAGTCCCTAATTCATGTTTAGTTTATCTTTTTCCACCAGTCCATGCTGACTTCTATTACTCTGTGTCTAACTTTTTCTTCTGAATCACGTTAGCGTCGCGAACTTGTTTCTCGAAGTGAGGATATGACTTTATGGCCTATATTCGTTTGTTACCTCAAGGTCTGTCACTTCTCGTCTTTTCCTTCACTGACTATTGACTCTGGAATACTGTCATCTTTTGGCCTACCGTTGTCATCCATGTATCACATCTTACTCTTAATGCTTCATTAGCTCTCTTTTTATTTCCTGCGAACATTTCTGTCTATCACTTTGTTCTGAAAACTTCAACAAGATATTCCTTTGATTTTAGTTCCCCTTTGCACCATCAAATGGTTCATTGGGTTGCCTAGCATTATCTCTCAACTAGGGACGGGAGCCATACTAAGATAATATTTATCCTTTTCAGGCTTCCAGTGCCTATCTTTGTAGTACCCATGTCTAGTTGTACTATTTTAGAGTGCACCATCTAGGTATCCCATAAGGAGATCTATTATCACCTTTTTAATATCCTCCCGAAATGTAAATTAGCGCAAACTATCCATCCATCATTTTGGGTTACTATAACCCCATACGGATCCTGCTATCCCATCCTTCTCTTAAACCATATTCGTTAGCTCCCATAGGGCATGACTGAGATAGGTGTGGCCGATTGTACGTACATCTGTTACTGTTGAAGGTAACTCAAAATGCTTATATCTCCCTTCCTGAATGATAAATAATGATAATATTTATTAACTGGGTACCTCGTACCCTTCTTCACCTTACTTCTTTTACTTGCTGAAACTTGTGTCTAACTTCCGATTCCATTATTCCTTTTTATCGTAAGAAAGGATAAGTATTCTTTCCTTAAAGCTCCTTATCAAGAACCTTACACCTTTAGTACACGCATGATCTACCGAAGACCTCACATTTACTCATCATAAACAAGATGCAAAATCGAGTTCCTCTAACTCAACACTTCTACAGCTATATCCCTCATTGACCGTCTTTCTGAATGTAGGCATCGTCTTATTACGAATAAAATAGAATTTCGAAATTTGAATTCTTATAAGTGAGCTCTACCACATGATCTAGAGTAAGAAGAAAGAGTGACAATTCTAAATGCCCTGTAGCCTCCTGCTTATAAGTGTGGTGCACGACACACCCATAAACAATACTCTACTAGACACGGCTTGTAGACTCCCTAGGACAGAATGACTCTGATACAACTTTTGTAACGACCCAAACCGATGGGCCGCGACGGGCACCTGATACCTTACTCGACTGAGTACCAACGTAACGTATCTTTCTTATTACATTATCATATACACGTGACATACGGGCCTAATAGGCCAACATAATCATTTATAAATTCAAAACATAGGCCGACAAGGCCGTACAATCTTTCACGTATACGACATATGTCTACAAGCCTCTAAGAGTACATAAATGTCATAAAGGTCGGGATAGAGTCCCGCCATACCAAACAATACCCGTCTAAATCATACTAACCAAACAAGCGACTCCGAAGAAAATGGAGCGCACCAACATCTTTCGCGGAGCTGATAGCCTACTTTGAGGGTCCTCGACCTGTCTATTGGGACCTGCGGGCATGAAAGCAGCGTCCCCAAGCAAAAGGGACGTTAGTACGAATAATGTACCGAGTATGTAACGCACATAAATAAGTACATAAGAGACATGGAAGAAATATAGAGTACATGACTCAACCTGTAAGCCTGAATAACTTTGTAAATCATAAATTACTTTTAGCGTCATGCATATACGTATGAATGTCATGTCGTGCATAGGTACATGTTTCATAACATCATCAGCCTTTGAGGGCATCACATCATATCATATCAGCCACTGTGGGCAAAATCATCATCGTATACCAGTTGATCAGGTGGTGGTGCGTATATAATGCTNTATATATATATATATATATATATATATATATATATATATATATATATACATATATACGCGTATATAACGCCGTTTGAATCATGTTTCGGCCACTGTGGGCAACATCATCATCATATACCAGGTGATCAGGTGGTGGTGCGTATATAACGTCGTAACCTTTCCATATCCCATACATATATATACATACATATATACGTGTATTTAACGCCATCTGGTCATGGGTCAATGCACATGAATGCAATGCATGAAAAGTACATTAATAACATCTTTTGGAGCTTCATAAGACCATTTTGCCTTTGAGTAATATCATAAAGTAAACTCTTTTCAACTTTCATATTTTTCTGAGACCCATGAACAGATGATAAAATATTATGACACATGAAAATTCAAGAACATAGATATCTCTAATACTTCTATGAATAGAGTCATTTATGGAATTTGTGCATTTGCACGTTTCGTTCGTATCGCATGGACCATGCCAAAAGAAAGAAAGGATAGCCTTAACATACCTGGAGTGGTAAAAACTCCGTATAATATTCCTGACAAAGATTGCACCGTAGTTTTTTTAGAAGCTTGAAATTTTCTTCAACAAAATTTAGCTACGGACCATGCAAAATTAGCTTTTGATTCCTCAGAATCTCGAATGAAATTGCTTGCAATGTTGTTTCTGTTCTATCGCTTGGTGAACCAAAGTTGGAATGGATTTAATCTAAAATTCCAACGTTTGGTTGAAGCTGTTCTAGTTCTAGCTTTTGAATGAATTTGATGCTTAATTGATATATCACATTTGAGATCCCTACAATGATATATCTCATTTTCAGATTCTTCTATTGAGATAAGACTTCTATGTCTTATCCTTTATAAAGTTAAGTTTTATATATTTCTTAGGTGTAGACACCTAACATAATTTGTTATGAGTCATTTTTTTAAATTGGTGGCCTTGTGCCACGTGGAGAGTGGGTGAAGATTAGTAATCTTTTACCCACTTATTAGTTAACTGGGTAATATCCTGTTTCCCGGTAATTAATCCATTACCCGCATAATTTAAAAATTACCACAAATTACCTAAAATACTTTATATATTATACTACCGTGGTCATATGGTACCTTGCATGGTACTAGTTCATAATTATCGGGTATTATTGCTTGATCCGTATTTTATTCCAAATTGACCACTTTCAACGAAACCCGTTTTCTTTAATCTGTGTACCCTCTTATTGTTCATAACACTTATTTATCGCTTGCTATAAATAGCGTAAGTACGTTAACGTCAAGATGATCTCATCTCCGAGTCTACATCGGTTAGCTGAAAATGAAATTTTAACGTACAATACTTAAGGATGCAACATCGTCGTAACTTAATACTGCGAAGCGTAATATCATCGTAATACTGCGGGGCGTAACAGTATGGTGGGGCTCTGTCCCGACCTTTATGTTAAGTGTGTTCTCTTAGAGTCTTGTAAACAGATGTCATGAATACGAATGATTGTATGGCCTTTCCGGCTTATGTTTTGAGTTTACAAATGATCATGTTGGCCTTAAAGGCACGTATATCACATGTATAAGTTTTTATATCAGGTTGGGTCATCCTATATTAAGTATTCCGTTATGTTTATTCTGGTTAGCCCATGACGGCCCGTTTGGCCCATTTTCCGATGGAAGTACGATAATAATGATATGTTATGATAATACTCGGTTAAGTAAGGTACCGGGTGCTCGTTGCGGTTCATAGGCTTGGGTCATGAGAAAAGTAGTATCAGAGCAGTTTTGTCCTAGGGAATCCGCAAGTCGTGTTTAGTAGAGTCTTGTTTATGGGTGTGTCGTGCACCACACTTATAAGCAGGAGGCTACAGGGCATTTAGGAATGTCAATCTCTCTTCTTACGCTAGATCGTGTGGTAGAGCTCAGTTGTAAGAACTCAATTTCCTGAACTCTATCTTATTCATAATACGATGATGCCTACATCCAGAAAGATAGGTGGTAAGAGATTGAATGTGACTATGGAAGGGTTGAGTCAGAAGAACTCGATTTTTCATGATGCTTATGATAAGTATATGTAAGGTCTTCAGTAGATTATGTGTGTACTAAGACGTATAAGCCTCTTGATAAGAAGTCTTAAGGAAAGAATATCTATCCACCTTTATGGTGAAAGACAATGAGAGATCCAGAAGATAAAAACAAGTTTCAAGAAGCAAAAGAAGAAAGAGGAAGAAGGGCATGAGGTTCCCAGTTAATGAAGGTTAACAGTATTTACAACTCAGGTAGAGGAATACAAGCCTTTTGAGTTACCTTCAACTGTAATAGAAGTATGTACAATTGGCCACACCGATCTTAGTTATGCCCTATATGAGCTAATATATATGGTTTAAGAAGGACGGGATATCAGAATCCTGTTGGGGTTAGAGTAACCCAGAATGGTGGATGGATTGGTAGAGTTAGTTGACATTTCCGAAGGATAGTGCAAACGTGGTAATGGATCTCCTTGTGAGACACTCGGATGGTGCGTTCTAAAATAGTACAGCTAGATATGATTACTACAAAGATAGGCACTGGAAGCCTGGAAAGGATAAATATTATCTTAGTATGGCTCCCTTCCCTAGTAGAGAGAGAATGTTAGGCAACCCGAAGAGCCAGTGGATGGAGCAAGAGGAGCTAAAAGCAAGAGAATGTCTTGTTGAAGTTTTCAGAATAAGGTGATGGACAGAGATGTTAGAAGGGAAATAAGAAGAGAGATAATGAAGCATTATGAGTAAGATGTCAAGATGGATGACAACGGTACATCAAAACAAAAATGACAATATTACAGAGTCTATATTCAAGGGAAGGAAAATACGAGAGGTGACAGGCCTTGAGGCAACAAAAGAGTATAGGTCATAATGTAACATCCTCATTTTGAGAAATAAATTCGTGACTCTAACATGATTACCAGAAGGAAAAATTTAGATCTCAGAGTAATAGAAATTAGTATGGGCAGGTGAACAAGATAAACTAAACATGAATTAGGGAATGAGTGATTTGATAATAGTTAGCATCATGAGAATTTCATATTGCGTTCCGGCGATAATAGAATGGACAACAAAAGAAGATTCATGAGAAATTCAGAGAATTATCATTCAGGAAAACGCCTCCCTAAAGCAAGTAATGTGAGCAAAGTTAAGCTTAAGGGATTGTATGTGCCAATTATACTAAGTGTCACCCTCGCGAGCAAGGAATTTTTTTATCCTTGGTACAGAAGGATTCTGCAAGGCGAGTAAGGGTCATCGATGATGTGAAATGATGCCAAAGATGAAATGGTAAAACATCTATAGGTAGATCGTCATAGCTCCAACCCTTAATACTCCCCTAAAAGGGGGGAATACGGAGTGATGTGGCATGAAGTCAGAATTAAGTGGTTCTAGTAATCATGGAATGGTAAAGGAACAGTGCGGTAAAAACAAAAAAGGAATGAGATTACACTTATTCACCTCCTACATATATGCTACGATTCCAGTACATTATGAAAACACAACGTCAAGAACAGGAAGCGAGGGTTCATGCTCGAGATGTTATTGATAAATAAGGAGCCAGTACGTGTCACGACCCGAAATCCCATTTTTATCGAATTTTCACATGGAAACTTCCCGGCTACCTGCCCGGGCTGCGCACGCATATCGAGGTGAGATTAATAGAGGCTTTCGGGGCCTCGGAACACAGATTTAGCTGGAATTACTTAGGATGACCTTTTGGGTCATCACAATATCTACCTCTAAAACAAACGTTTGTCCTCGAACGGACATGGAAAAGTACCTGAGTCTGAGAAAAGATGGGGGTAATGACTCCTCATATCGGACTCGGACTCTCAAGTAGCTGCCTCGGCAGGCTGACCTCTCCACTGAATACGGACCGAAGGATAACTCTTCGAACTCAACTGACGAACCTACCTATCTAATATAGCTACTGGTTCCTTCTCATATGTCAGATCTTTGTCCAACTGGACACCGCTGAAGTCAAGAACATGAGATGGATTTGCAATATACCTCCGGAGCATAGATACATGGAATACTGGATGCACTACTGATAAATGCGGTGGCAATGCTAGTCTATAGGCCACCTCTCCTACCTTATCCAAAATCTCAAACGGACCAATATACCTAGGGATCAACTTGCCCGTCTTTCCGAATCTCATCACGCCCTTCATAGGCGACACTCGAAGGAACACCTGGTCTCCTACCATGAAAGCCAAATCTCGAACTCTACGATCTGCATAACTCTTCTGCCTGGACTGAGCTGTACGAAGCCTACCCTGAATAATATTCACCTTATCCAAGGCATCCTGGACTAACTCAGAACCCAATAATCTAGCCTCCCCGGGCTCAAACAATCCAACTGGAGACCGACATCGCCTACCATACAACGCCTCATACGGAGCCATCTGAATGCTCGACTGATAACTGTTGTTGTAGGCAAACTCTGCTAAATGCAATAACTGATCCCATGAACCACCAAAATCAATAACACATGCCCGCAACATATCCTCCAAAATCTGAATAGTGCGCTCGGACTGTCCGTCCGTCTGAGGATGAAATGCTGTGCTCAACTCTATGTGAGTGCCCAACTCTCTCTGAAATACTCTCCAGAAATGGGAGGTAAACTGAGTACCTCGGTCTGATATGATAGATAAGGGCACACCGTGCAATCTGACAATCTCTCTCATATAGATCTGAGCCAACTTCTCTGCTGAAGATGAAACCGCCACCGGAATGAAATGTGCTGACTTGGTCAGCCTATCTACAACAACCCATACTGCATCAACCATCCTCTGAGTCCGTGGGAGTCCAACTACAAAATCCATTGTGATACGCTCCAACTTCCACTTT
>ML300672.1:33547-52568 GCA_005239495.1 Nicotiana undulata | reverse complement strand
CAAGCACGGTAGACTTGATCTACCACTATAGAATCACCCATCGGCGTAGACACATGTACAACAGTACTCAAGGAATCACGGGGCATGCTCATATAAGGGGAAAAATATTAAGACACATAGGAGAATGTAGAACCCGGATCGAATAACACCGAAGCATCTCGGCTGCAAACTGTAACCGTACCTGTAATTACTGCATCAGAAGACTCAGCATCGGGACGAGCAGGAAAAGCATAAACCGGGGCTGAGCCCCTCCAACCTGTACATCTTTGGGTCTACCTGCTACGGGCTGACCTCTACCCCTCATGCCCTGTCCTCCACCTCTATGAGTCTGACCTCCACCTCTGGCACCACGACAACCACCCCTAGCTGGCTGAGGGGGTGAGGGTGCACCTGATGCGGGAACCATGGCACGGGAACCCTGATACTGAGAACCACCAAAACCTCGGGGGAAAAACCTGGAAATATGCCCCATACCACCGCAAGTGAAGCAAGACCTCGGCTGCTGAGAATACTGACCCTGGAACTGTCCTGACGACCAGAATGACCACTCTGATAGATTTGAATCGGCGGTGCACTGATGGACGCTGAAGGTGCACTGCGGAATACCTGGAGTGCCGACTGATAAGGCCTAGGAGGATGACCTCTGCCAAAGGGATCTCTGCCTCCAGATGAGGCACCACTGAAACGGCCAAAATGACGAGGTCTCTTGTCAGACCCATGTCCACTACCCTGGGATAATACCATCTCAATGCGCCTAGCCACATCGGCTGCATCCTGAAAAGAGATATCAGTACCCGTCTCTCTGGCCATCTGAAGCCTGATGGGCTGAGCTAGAACCTCAATAAACCTTCGAACCCTCTCCCGATCAGTAGGGAGTGTCATAATGGCATGCATGGCCAGCATAATGAACATGGTCTCGTACTGAGTGATAGACATGGAGCCCTACTGTAGACGCTCAAACTGCCTCTGAAGCTCCTCTCTCTGAGTAACTGGAAGGAACTTCCCCAAGAACAACTCGGAGAACTGACCCCAAGTCAGCGGTGCAGACCCAGCTGGTCTGGTCAAGCAGTAATCTCTCCACCAAGTCTTGGCGGTGCCAGCAAGACGAAATGTAGCAAAATCAACTCCATTGGACTCCACAATGCCCATGTTTCGAAGGACCTCATAACAGCTGTCTAAATAATCCTGGGGATCCTCTGATGGTGTACCAGTAAAATGTAGTAGTGAATAACTTGGTAAACCGATCCAACCTCCACAGAGCATCTGCTGACATGGAAGCTCCCTCGACTGCGGGTGCCACAAAACCGACTGAACTAATCCGGCCGTCTGAGGTGCCGGAGTATGGAACTGAGTGGCAAACTGCTCTGGCGTATGAATAGCAGAAGTCTAGGTCCCTCCCCAAGCCTGAGATCCAGATGGTGAAGTAGGAAGGAGACCGGCCTGAACCACACTCTCCATGAGCCCCACTAAGCGGACTAGAGCGTCCTGAAGCACTGGGGTGGCAATGAACCCCTCTGGGACCTGAGTCAGTCCAACTGGGACTGTCGGAGTAGGAACCTCACCGGCAAAGTCTACCGGTGGGTCCTCTACTGGAGCTGCTGCTCTAGCTCTGCCTCGGCCTCTAGCACGGCCTCGGCCCCTCGTAGGAGCTGCAATAGGAGGATCAGGCTGCTGGTCGGTCGATGAGGAAGCGCTAGTTCTCGCCATCTTCGAGAGAGTAAAATAGAGACTCAATTAGTATTCAGAATTCAACTGGCACGATAGAGAATGAAAGATGTGAAGTTATTCCTAACTTTGCAACCTCTGGGGGATAAGTACAGACGTCTACGTACCGATCCCTCCGACTCTACCAAGTTTGTCCGTGAGTTGTGAGACCTAAGCAACCTAGGGCTCTGATACTAACTTGTCATGACCCGAAATCCCATTTTTATCGAATTTTCACATGGAAGCTTCTTGGATACCTGCCCGAGCTGCGCACGCATATCGAGGTGAGATTAACAGAGGCTTTTGGGGCCTCGGAACATAGATTTAGCTGGAATTACTTAGGATGACCTTTTGGGTCATCACAGTACGAGACGTAAATTAAGACAAAGCAAATAACCCAAGAAAGATTACCAGGAATATTGTTATGAGAATGGGCCAACGATTAGTTAGTAGTTGATTCAGGAAGAGCCTAGTTATGGCTAGATAAAAGAGGATACAAACAAATTAATAGATCATGCAAGATAAACAGAGTGAACCCCAACATGGGGAATTCAGCCTCGCATATATGACATCGTGACCTTGAGATAT
This sequence comes from Nicotiana undulata, assembly GCA_005239495.1. Lineage (NCBI taxonomy): Eukaryota > Viridiplantae > Streptophyta > Magnoliopsida > Solanales > Solanaceae > Nicotiana > Nicotiana undulata. The sequence continues at coordinate 50,276 of ML300672.1, read as the reverse complement.
ATTCAGATAGGAGTTGGGGTAGATAAAGATATCGTATGAGTGTTATGGGAAGAGAGTCAAAACTTCAGTTCAGGAGCAACCGTACAAAGCACATAAGTGTGGAGGTAAGTAACTAAGGAATTTTATAGGTGATATTGAACATCAAGAATTCCATTGGGTATATGATATAATGAGCTCGCTGCTTTACTAGATTCAGAAGGTATCGCTGAGTACTGTATTGGTAAAAAGAGCTTCACACGTGTAATAATCATGATGACTCAGCAATCTATGTGGAACAATGAGAACATGACAACTGGACGAGACTTTATGAAGAGGTATGAAACAAAGAGGCATGGAACAACATATACATGGGGTAACCAGATACGGGAATCTAAACCTAATCGAGAAGATGAAGAGACACGGTCAAAATGAATCAGGGCAAGATACAGGGCAGAATCGGAGATCTTCAATTAATGAGACAAACGTTACATAACCTTCACGCGACAGTTATGGTTAATCATTGTAACGTTACATTAATGTGATTATAAGTCATTAATGCTCAATCACTGAAAATGGTAGACGTTATATTAAGAAATTCCCTATATAAGGGAGTAAAATATAACTTGTAAAGAGATGTTCGAACCGTTATTGCAATATATTTGCTTTTTACGCATCTTACTGCTTTCTATTTACAAGTTTATTTTCAATTATTAGTATATCCTTTGGTTATCATAAACTCGTGTTCTTCCTAAATTAGCTTTGGCAGAGAATCTAATTCTTTGGTTAAACAAATTGGTTCCGTTACTGGGAATCTGATAATCTCTGTTCTTTCTCAAATAACAATTTGTGAATTATGTCTAACGCCAATGACAGCAACCAACAAAGGGTTGGAACCCCAGTTCCATCACCCTCAGGATCACCACGAGGATCAAGGGAACAATCCCCAGAAAGATCTCTGACTCAAAACAATAATCTCAATGGAAATGAACAAGCAGAAGAACAGGATACTGTAAAACAAATGGTTGGTGAGTATGTGACTCAAGCCTTACAAGCTTTTATGAAGGGACTACCAGCTGCATCACTGACACCTCCTCTTAACAACACTATAACTGGGGGAAATCCACAATCCGGGCTAGAAAACTCTAGGAGTGGAGGCACTCCAAATGAGTCCCTTGAAGCAAGACCAGGTATGTCCAATAATCCAGAATTACAATATTTATTACTAACTCTGCAGAAACAGGTGAAGGAATAAAACGATCGAATCAAGCAAATTCCTGGAATACCATCTGTTATCAAATGCATTGACGTTGATAGATATTCTCAACAACCTTGGAAGCCAAGTGCAGCACCCTTGCCTATTCCCAAGAAATTCAAAATGCCTGATATTCCCAAGTATGACGGGACAACTGATCCACGTGATCATGTGATTGCTTATACCACCGGAGTAAAAGGCAACGACCTAAATAAATAAGAAATTGAGTCAGTCCTAGTCAAGAAGTTCGGAGAAACACTCCCCAAAGGAGCACTAACCTGGTATTCTCTTTTACCTGAAAATTCTATTGACTCTTTTGCTGAGCTTGCAGATTCTTTTATAAAAGCACATTCCGGTGCCCAAAAAGTCGAAAAAAGAATGGAAGACATTTTTAAAATAAAACAAGGAGACGTGGAGTTTCTTCGAGAATTTGTAGACAGGTTTCAACAGGAAAGAATGATGCTACCAAGGGTACCTAACAATTGGGTAGCCATGGTATTTACAAGCAATTTAAATGACAAAAGCTCAGAAGCCACGCGAAGACTCAAGGAAAGCTTGAGAGAATTCCCAACCACGACGTGGAACGATGTCTATAATAGGTACATCACTAAGCTACGAATAGAAGAAGACACCATTGCTCAGTCAAAAACTGAAGATCGAACCAGTTCTAGATGCTCCAAACCAGAAAGGAGAACAGATACGAACATGTACGACCCTTATATGGGACCTTCGGGACGAGAAACTTGTCCCAGATTCGAAAACTCCCTGTCAGAATATAGACCATCAAATAGAGATACGAGCTCATCCTCATCAAGATCCCGAAAGGATCGGGATGAACAAAATAAAGGTAATACAAGAATTGGAGACTACAGCTTCAATGTAAGTACTTCTAAATTAATTTCAGTACTGAGAAATATGGGTGATAAGGTTCGATGGCCCAAAGAAATGAGGTCAAACCCAAAAAAAAAGGAATCCAGACTTCTGGTGTGAATTCCATAAGATTGCAGATTTTTGCAAGGTGAGGTAGAACAATTATTAAAACAGGACTATCTAACAGAATTATTTAGTGAAAAAGGTAAGCATGCATATATGAAGAACATGTAAGAGCCCCCAAAACCACCATCTCCAAAGCGAACAATGAACGTGATACATGGAGGAGAGGAGGTGAACGGCATCGTCTGCAAAAGAACTATGAAATTCACGATTATGCATGGGAAGCGGATTCGTGAAGACGTGGAAGCAGACAATATATCATTCGATGATGCAGATATCAACGGATTAATGCTTCCACATAACGGCGCATTGGTAATATCCCTACTTATACATGACACTAACGTAAAAAAAGTGTTGATTGATCCAGGTAGTTCAGTCAACATCATTTTGTCGAGAGTTGTGGAAGAAATGCTAATGGAGGATCAAGTTATCCCAAAATCACGAGCCTTATCTAGGTTTGACAATTCCACGGTCATAAAAAAAAGGGAAATTGAGCTCAGCACCTACGCAGAAGGAGTAAGCAAAAATACTAGATTCCAAGTCATTGATACTGATATGGCCTATTACGTAATCATGGGGAGACCATGGATCCATGACATGAAAGCAATACCATCTACCTTACATCAGGTAATAAAATTCCCTTCCAAATGGGGAATTCAACATATTCAAGGTGATCAGCAAACCTCGAGGAGTATAAATTCTGTAACATACTCTAACAAAAAAGAAGAAGCAGAAAAATCAAAGGATGAGGAAATCACCCAAACGGGTATGGAAACAACTCTTGCTCAAACAAGTGCGGAAACAACTGTTGATCAAACAGGTATGGAAGAAAATGCTATCCAAACAGGTACGGAGGAATATAGCCACGAGAAGGTGAATCAAGTCACCACGGAAGAAGAATTAAAACATACGGACATTGATTCCAAACCTGATGTCATTCAGGAACCAGAAGAGGACGAACATATCAAAACAACTACGGAGGAACTCTAAGCTGTTCCACTGTTCGAGCAAAAGCCCAAACAAAAATTTCACATAGGCACGAGGCTAAGCCCCAGCAGACGAGGTAAGTTAATTGAATATTTAAAGGCTAACACAGATTTCTTTGCTTGGTCCCATTCAAACATGACAAGTATTCCTCCAGAAGTGATGACTCATAAACTAAATGAAGATCCATCCTTAGTGTTTGTCAAGTAAAATAAAAGAAAACAAGGACCATTCAAGAACCAAGTGATCGACGAAGAGGTACAGAAACTCTTAAAAATTGGTTCAATACGTGAGATAAAATATCCTAATTGGTTAGCCAATACAGTAGTGGTGCCTAAAAACAATGGTAAATGGAGAGTATGCATAGATTACACTGATTTAAATAAAGCATGCCCTAAAGACTCATTTCCATTACAACACATAGATCAAATGACTGATGCCACTGCATGTCATGAATTTTTAAGCTTTCTAGATGCGTACTTTGGTTATAATCAGATAAAAATGGATCCCTCAGACGAGGAAAAAACTTCCTTTATTACAAACAGGGGGACACAAAGGATGCCTTTTGGCCTAAAAAATGTTGGAGCCACGTATTAGAGGCTGGTGACCAAGATGTTCTAGGAACATTAGGGGAAAACGATGGAGGTATACATTGATGACATGCTGGTGAAATCAACACAAGCGAAAGATAATTTCCAGCATCTTTCAATTACCTTCGAAATCCTACGCAGGTATAATACGAAACTGAATCCAGAAAAATGCGCCTTTGGCGTGGAATCAGGTAAGTTTTGGGGCTTCCTTGTATCAAATAGAGGAATAGAAGTAAATCCTGCTCAAATTAAAGCTATCGATGAAATACCCAATATACTTACGAGTAAAAAGGAAGTTCAAAGACTAACAAGAAGAATTGCAGCCTTAGGAAGATTTATCTCCAGGTCCTCGGAGAAAAGTTTTACATTTTTCTCAGGTTTTAAAAAGCAGAATCAGTTCGAATGGACTGAAGAATGTCAACGGGCTCTCAAAGATCTGAAGACCTATCTATCAAAACCCCCGTTGTTGTCTAAGCCAAAAGAGGGGGAAAGTTTGTATGTCTATCTTGCCGTTGCAGAAATTGTCGTAAGTGCAGTACTGGTAAGAGAAGACAAAGGTAAACAATCTCCAATTTATTATGTAAGCAAGTCTTTATTAGATGCCGAAACTAGATATCCACATCTAGAAAAAATAGCCTTAGCTTTAATAATGGCAGCTAGAAAATTAAGACCATATTTTCAATGCCATCCAATCACTGTTGTGACATCATACCCATTGAGAAATATTCTACATAAACAAGATTTATCAGGAAGATTAGCCAAATGGGCAATAGAATTAAGCGAGCATGACATAATATATCAGCCTAGGACTGCTATAAAGTCTCAAATTTTAGCTGATTTCGTCACCAATTTTAATACTAGCATAATCTCTTAGGCGGAAAAGGAGTTACAACTCTTTCACGGGGAAAATCCAGGAATATGGACCCTATTTACTGACGCCTCTTCTAATGTAAAAGGATCCGGCTTGGGAGTTGTTTTAATATCATCTACAAGTGAAAAATATGACAAGCTATTCAATATTATCCCATAACTAACAATGAAGCAGAGTACGAAGTTGTCATTTCATGGCTTCAGCTGGCACGAGAACTCTCAATTGAGCAAATCGTGATCAAAAGTGACTCTCAACTAGTGGTGAACCAGATGCAGGGGACATACACCGCTAGAGAGACCCGGATGCAACAATATCTAGAAAAGGCACGAGACCTAGTAAGACAATTCCAGTCATGGAAAATTATGCAAATACCCAAGGAGGAAAATGCAGAAGCAGATGCATTAGCTAACCTCACAGCAGTTGCAGAAGTGACAAATAAAGACAATGCGATTGTCATTCACCTATTTCATTCAGCAATCGACCGGGATAAAAGTGAGGTAACATTCAACCATTTAACCTAGGATTGGAGAAACAAAATTTTAAACTTTTTGCAGAATAGACAGTACCCGAGGATAATAAAACAGCTCAAGCGCTTCGCCGAAAAGCTGCACAGTACTGCCTTATTTGTGACACATTATACCGCAAAATGTTTGGAGGTTCCTTAGTTAAGTTCCTCGGACCCAATCAAACGGAGTTCGTTATGAAAGAAGTACACGAAGGACATAGCGGAAACCCTTCAGGAGCAAGATCCTTAGTCAAAACTCTAATCAGAGTAGGGTACTACTGGCCCAAAATGGAAGAAGAGGCTGAGAGTTTTGTAGCTAAATGCGACAAATGCCAACGATTTGCTAACAACATGCATCGACCAGCGGATCTACTTCACCCGGTGATATCGCCTTGGCCATTCATGAAATAGGGCATGGACATAGTGGGACCCCTTCCCCCAGCTAAAGGAAAGGTACGGTTCGTTCTCGTATTAACTGATTATTTCACAAAGTGGGTGGAGGCAGAAGCTTTTAAACAGGTGCGAGAAAAAGAAGTGAAGAGCTTCATATGGCGAAACATAATATGCCGCTTTGGAATACCGAAGGAGATCACATGTGACAATGGCCCACAATTCATAGGCTCACAAATAACAAAATTCTTCGAAAGTTGGCAAATCAAGAGAATCACTTCATCACCATATCACCCCGTAGCTAATGGGAAAGCCGAGTCAACAAACATCGTTAACAACCTAAAGAAACGGTTGGAAAGAGCCAAGGGAAACTGGCCAGATGAGCTACCGGTGGTATTATGGGCTTACAGAACTACTACAAAAACAGCTACGGGAGAATTCTATTCGCACTTGTTTACGCCTTGGAAGCTTTAATACTGGTGGAAATTGGCGAACCAAGCATAAGGTTCACAACAGCAACAGAAGAATCAAACAACGACGAGTTGAGGACAAATCTAGATTTGCTCGAGCAAAGAAGAGAAGATGCACTAATACGTATGGCGGCCCAAAAACAAATTATAGAGCGATATTACAACAGAAAAGCTCACCTCGAATATTTCAAAATTGGGGACTTCGTTCTCAAAAAAGTCTTCCAATCAACGAAGGAAGCTAGTGTAGGAAACATAAATCCGAATTGGAAAGGACCTTACAAAGTCTGTGGCATTGTTGGAAAAGGCGCGTATGAGCTGGAGACTATAGACGGTAGAATCCTACCAACTAGTTGGAATGCTGTTCATTTGAAGAAGTACTAATTTTGAGTAAAAGGAATACCCCCGATCAGGTATCATTACATTCGATTTTACTTTTGTACAGTTAAAATTATACTAACTATTTTAGGTGATAGGCAAAAAGCTAACCCATCACCAGATGATGATATTAGACCTGCAAAGACACGAAGAAGTAACTGAATTCCCGGTATAGGGTTATAACTTTCTGATGGACATTTTAAAGGGTTAATCAGTCATCATCTAAAAACTATATACCTTCGAGTCCCGTATGTTTTTCCTTTTCAGGAAAAGGACCACAAGGAATGAGTAGTCAAGTGCTCGAGATTTCATTCTCCAAAGCTCAAACACTTGGGGGACTATACAGTATGGAAGGCAAAGATGAGGCAAAGAAGACTATCAAAAAGTCAAAGCTCGAGCCTGAAGATCTATCTTCCCAACAAGTCAAGTGCTATGAGCAAAATCAAAGAGCCAAAGACTCAAAACACAAAGCCTGACTCAAAAACCTTCGAAAAACATATTCGTAAATATAAACGAGTGTTCAGGTTAAAGGCAGAACATTAGTTACGGGTAAAAATGCACATCCTTGTACTTACTCAGAAACTGTTGTAAATGAAAACAGTTATGAATAAAAGATCATTATCCTTGTACTTATTCAGGAAACTGTTATAATGAAAACAGTTACGGATGAAAGATCATTATCCTTATATCTTTTTAGAAAATTATTGTGAATAAAAACAGTTACGGATGAAAAAGCATTACCCTTGTATTCATTTGAAAAATGTTATCAATAAAAACAGTTATGGGTAAAAATTCATACCCTTACATTTAAAATTGTTGTAAGCAAAAATAGTTATCCCCTTGTACTAATTCGAAAAAACTGTTGCAAAAGAAAAATAGTTAAGAGTGCAAGGTTATATCGAATCTATTAAAAGAAAAAATAGTTTCAATATGAGTTATAGACAATACATAAACACATTGTAAGGCCCCGAAAAATTTTGCTAAGCAATATAGGATTTTGAGGTGCCAGGTAGACTAATTATAATATTTTATGTGCTTTAAATATGATGTAAGTGAATTGGATATGGTAAACAAGTGTATAAGTCATATAATAAGTAATGTGGGGTCCATGGAGAGGCCTAAGTCTAAGCCAAATGGGAAAATTCATAATAGGCTAAAATTCCAAAGGTACTTGCACTAGCCCACACTTTGAACGATCATATCTAAATATATATAAGGTATTATGTGATTAAAAACCTATCAAATGAAATTTCTTCGAGTCTAGTTTCCAACGCTTCAAACCGTTCTTCATTTGGACATTCCTACACAAAGTTATGGTCAAATTACCAAAGGCTGAATTTGTGACATTTTTGCGATCGCAAAACGACTATGCGGACCACATTTGTGTCGCATAATGGAGCAGAATTGGGCAAAACCATTATGTTGTCGCATGTTGATTATGCTATAGCATAGTTGATTATGATGTCGATTATTCTATAGCATAATGATTATGCTGCCCACATTTCGATTATGCTATAGCATAATTGCACTGCATAATTGACTTCGTGGGTCATTTTTGGAACTTTTCATATCCGAGCCCACTTTGATAAATAAGCTTTGGGGCTTCAATTGGGACTATTTTTACACTAAATCTAGAGAGAGGTGAGAGAATTTTAGAGAGAGAAATAGGGAACCTAGCCTCCTAATCATCAATTTTGCACAAATCCTCAAGAATCAAGCATGCTAATCTCTAGCTCACTATCTTCCGGGTAAGTCCTACTTCTAATATTTCATATATGAGATTATGAGATCAAAAATATATTGTGGGGTTAAAAATTGGCCATGCATGTGGGACTAAGTAGTAGTATGTGATATTAAAGAACTAATTTGGGTTGTTCATGTTAAAATTTGGTTGAGGAAAGAAGGAATTGCCATTTTTAAACCTTGTAGTCTATTTCACATGTTAGGTGTTTGATGAAATTGCTAAGAGAGTTACACCATGGGTAATCTTCCTAATTATTAATTGATCTCCGTTATCTTCTTATAGATTGTTATTGCTAGAGGTGTTGGTGTATCGCATAACTTAAGAAAAAGCTCTTTGAGGTATGTATGGCTAACTTTAATCTTTGTAGAGTTGCTTTGTTAGTGTCCGAGCATTCGGTATGTCTTGATTGTATTTGAATCGATTTTACCATTGTGGTGAGGTGAATAACCATGCTCTTTGAATGCCTTAGTTGATTACCATGTCTCTGTGCTATTTGAGATTGTGAAATATGATTCCTTGTGCTTACCCTATCATGTGCAAAACTCATTATATGCTTGGACTCATCGGTGTGAAATGAAGTTCTACTACATGAATGAAAATGGTAACGAACTCAATTGTTGAATGTATCTAAATGCTAATGGTTGTGTAGCAAATGATGAGAAAAAAATTTGAATTGATTTAATTAAGCTAAATAGTTATGGTGTACCGTACATGACTCACTGCTTGGTAAAGATTATTGTACCCTTGATTTCACATGGTTGTTTGGTTGTTATGAATTTATACTCTTGATGATAGAAATCCTTGTGATTGAATTATTGATTGTTGTTGCTATCTAAATGATGTCCGGTGGGATCAGGTTGCGCGCCATAATAGGTGAAATAAGGGTGGTATGTTGAGAAGTAATAAGGGTGGAATGTGATTGTACGGTGGGATCTGGTTGCACACCGCAACAGAAGAAATAAGGGTGGAATATGATTGTACGGTGGGATCGGGTTGCGCGCCGCAACAGGAGAACAATTGAAATAAGAAACTGTGAAAACCTCATTTGTGATTCCTTGTATCACTGTGCAATATTTGTTTGGTTTCTTTGACTGCCTCCTATTTGTGCGCTGTTTTATTTTACTTAGAGTAAAGTTTGTTCATACATACTAGTACTATTCCATGGTACTAACGTCCCTTTTGTCGGGGGCGCTACATATTTTATATGGATGTAGGTGGTTTTATAGCAGGTAGCTCCGTCCGCCGATAGTGGTGCCTTCACTTCATCCCTTCAGCAGTACTGGTGAGCCCCTTTCCTCTCGGGGTCGTGCGTAGTCCATGTCATCTCTTTTGTATATTTTGGTTCTCTTAAGGTATAGCCGGGGGCTTGTTGCCGGCAAGTATGTATACTCTACTCCGTACCTTTAGAGGCTCCGTAGACACTGTGTGGGTTGTATATATTTTGGGTAGTAGTTGTAATTATTCATAATCGTGGTCCCGTATTGGAAATGTTGTGCTTAGTTTGTATATTTTGGGATTATCAAATGTTGAAGATTTAAAAGAGGAAAATGGACTTATGTTGTAAGTTCATACTTTGGTTCCATTTGCTATTTCATTTATAAATTTGTATATTATAAACACGGGGTAATGGGTTGGGTAGGAAAGGCAATCCAGGTCTGCTTGATCGGGATCATCCGGTTAGGCGCCGGTCTCGTCCCTCGGTTTTGGGGCGTGACACACATGTGAAATGTTATGAAAGTTCAAATGCAAAAACTTTCTTCAAAACATTGTTAAAGAAAAACATGTGAAAATTCCTATCTCTCTTTTGTATATTTACACCATTATGAAGTTGAGACGTCTTCTTCATTAAGTGTCGATCAAAAATGGCCCTCTTTTATAAAATCATGCCTGTTACGAAAAGGTACGAACAATCTAAGCATTTTTAATGCAAAGTCAAAAACTCAGAGGTAAGCCAAAAACCTCAAAAAGAAAGTATGCAAAAACTTGACAGTGGAACAGAAACTCGAAGAAAGTTAAAGTCATGCTAACAATGATACTAATATATTACGGCAAAATAAACTGAGTGTTAACTTAGTCTATGCCGAGTTAATTTCTATATTGAGTGCCCCTAAGTTGTCAATTGGGGACTTACAAAGGATCCAACTTTACCCCGATGGGACTGGGGGTAACCACCAATTGATACAAATTAAAAAAAAAGAGAACCAAGTTCTTTAAACTTTTTTAGATGGGGGATTGTCTTCACTGGCAGAAGGAGCAGCTTGAGATGAGGAGACATGAGCAGCAGGGACCTCAACCTCAAGTGAAGAAAGGTTCTGACTTTGCTGAGACCACTCAATCATCTCTTTGGCTTTGGCAATTTCGGATTCCAAGTCGAACCCCTCTTGGCCCATTTCCGTCAATATGTCAAGGCGGGCGTTGAGATAAACCCAGCAAACATCAACGAATGCTTTGTCTTCAAGAGCTACATAATCTTTCTCCTACTGTTCAGCTTCAGCTCTTAACTCATCTCTTTCATCCACGACAACATCATGAGAGACCTTTAAAAGAGCAAAAGACCTTTCCAGAAATTGGACCTTCTCCAAAGAGTTACGGAGGTCTTCCTTGGATTGAGTGAGCGATTGAACAAGTTCACTAGAGTAATCCTCTTTCTGGTCCAAAAAGGCCTTCAGGCTCCTAATCTCCTTAGAGGCACGGGAAAACTGCTCTACAAAGGAAGACTCTAAGACACTCTTATCCTTGCCTGCCTGGTTCGAAGATGCCTTCTCAACGACCAGTTCTGCTGCAACAACTCTAACACGCTGCTCCAAGGTACATTTTTCTTCCTCTCGTGCCTCCATATCTAGTTGCAAACTCTCGTACTACTCCTTCCAATTGATAGCCTCGGTTTGGAAATCCTTTGCTGCCTGCTCCATCTGAACGACCCTCTTGATTAACTCTGTGCCTACAAGATTGATCTACATAAAAGAGATAAATTAGATACGGTAAGAGCATATACGTATGAAAAGAAAGTTTTACCTTTAAAGACGAGTGCACAATCTCGTTCATCCAAGTCAGGGTACTATGGCTTTCCAACTTAGACCTTTCAGTCGGGCCTATTAATGGCTTTAACCATACATCAGCCTGGCCCGACTTTTTCAAGAGGCTGCCCGCTGTTGGAACCTCTACTACAACCTGCCTCATCTCCCCCGTGCTGGAAGACCCTACTTCTATAGCAGAAGGCACGGAAGCGGGGGAAGAAAAAGGAGCCACGGGCGAAGAAGGCTGGGAAACAGAAACATCCACGGGAACAGAAACAACAGCGGGAGCAGGAATAGCCATGGGAGCAGAAACGATAACGGGAGCAATTGAAGGAAACACTTTAGGGGCAGGAGGAGAGAAAACAACAAGAGGAGATTCATCAGAAATGGTACCAAAACCTTCACGGAACAGGAGATCAGCAGATTCACGAACAGGAGAGGGAGTCGCATCCTCAGGGGCCAAAAGTTCAGATTCAGGCACGGGAGGGTCAACAACAGGTGCTGACTCATCGTCAGAGACCACCTTCCTCCTACGTGACCTGTGGATTAGCGGACTCTCCTCTTCCTTCTCCTCCTCTAAGGTCCTGGACCCACTTGCTTTTCTTTTTTATGAGGAGGAACCAGCAATGATCTCCTGGGCCGTTGCCAGGGACAACCTAGAAGCGGACAAAGCCGCAACAGAAATACCACGAGCATCAAACCCTACCAAATTAAAGGGGTCAGGTAAAACTTAAAAGAAGAAATAAGTAAAGACAAAAGACTTTGCTCACCGTGGGTCTTAACCTTCCAGCCAAACCTCCTAGAGAGGTACTTCCACAAACGTTCTTCTAACGGAGCAATCAACAAGAGTTTTACTACCCAATCTCAGAAACCGGAGACATTCTCAACAGTTCCCATGATTGCTGCAAAGAAAAGAAACAGTTACGGTACTGATAAAGTATCAAAAGCAAAGGAGAGGAAGGTGAGCAAAATTGTACTCACATGCAAGATTCCACTTCTCAGGGAAGGGGAGATTTTCTTCACGTACTAAACCTGCAGTAGGGACAGCAACATATCGAAGGTACCACCCTCGATCTTTATCATCATCAGGAGTAACTAACACCCTTTTACTCCTCGTCGTAAGAGTAAACACTCTTAGGAGGAACAACACCGGAGAATAGAGGTGAATAAGATGATGAAAAGTGAAGGGTACGGAAGCTAAATTTTCCAAATACCTAAGGCACGTGACGACTCGCCAAACAAGAGGACCGACTTGTCCCAGAAAAATTTGAAAAATCGACAAAACTCGATAATAACAGGGTCGATAGGAGGCTTGAATCCTAACGTGAAAGAGTAAGTATAAACATTAGAATACCCGGTCTTGTAAGAGGTTATTCTTTGGTTATTGCCAGGAAAAATAACATGAAAATCAGGCTTCCAAGAACAATCCCTGCGTACAAGAGGAACCAAGCCCTCTATTATCTGAGTAGGATAAAGTTCGGCACTGTCATGCGAAGACATTGAAGAAAGTTGTTCGCTCATGGCCTGGCTATCCTTGGCAAAAGAAAACTCTGCAGGGATAATTTCATCGACCCTCGGCTCGTGAAGCGGTTTACTATGTCCTCTACTCTTTGACAAAGATCTTGAAGCCCTAGCCCCAGAAGAATATAAAGAAACAGAAGACCTAGAAGAAGATTGGGGAGTAACATGAGAAGAAGAAGCACCCCTGGAAGGGGTAGAACCTAAGCTCCTAAGCCTTCCGCCTCTCCTACTCCGAGTTGGAGCAGAAGAGAAAGTCAGTTCCTCAACATTAATGATTTTCATAGATTGTTGGTTTGAAGAAGACATATTTACGAAGAATGAAGAATTTACAAATAAAGAAAGAAGGTGGAAGTTTTTCGTGAAAGTAAATAAAGGAAAGGGTGTATTTATACTCAAAGGCAACCGTCAAAAAATGGAAAAAACAGTGATGTGAAAGTCATAATTGAAGTTGTCACTTCGTGACTAATGTAGCCGAAAAAAGACCTAAAAGGCACTGAGTAATTGCAGAACCAACCCGAGAACGCCACGTGGAACGGTCATTAAATGAAAATGACAAGTGACGCCTACGTTCAGAGATGGATGCAATGTTACGAGTGAAGTGGCGGCAAAATATTCCCTCCATAAATAAGTATCCACTTACCAAATATTAATCGATAAATAAATGATAAGTAGGGGGACTATCTATATTGGTAAAAAGAGCTTTACACGTGTAATAATCGTGATGACTCAGCAATCTATGTGGAACAATGAGAACATGACAAGTGGACGAGACTTTATGAAGAGGTACGAAACAAAGAGGCACGGAACAACATATCCATGGGGTAACCAGATACGGGAATCTCAACCTAAACGAAAAGATGAAGAGACACGGTCAAAATGAATCAGGGCAAGATACATGGCAGATTCGGAGATCTTCCATTAATGAGCCAAAAGTTACATAACCTTCACACGACAATTACGGTTAATCATTGTAACTTTACATTAATGCCATTATAAGTCATTAACGCTCAATCACTGAAAAGGGTAGACGTTATATTAAGAAATTCCCTATATAAGGGAGTAAAATATAACTTGTAAAGAGACGTTCGAACTGCTATTGCAATACATTTACTTTTTACGCACCTTACTGCTTTCTATTTACAAGTTTATTGTCAATTTTTAGTATATCCTTTGGTTATCAGAAACTCGTGTTCTTCCTAAATTAGCTTTGGCAGATAATCTAATTCTTTGGTTAAACAAGTACAACAAAAGATTTTCTAAGAAAATAAGGAAGAAGGCTCCAACCTAAGCTCAGTAACCTAAAGAGGGAAGGGTCTTATACAACAGTCTCACAACGACATTGTATGTACTCCATAAGAAAGTGGCACCTACTGTGGCTAATAGATGAGAAGTAAAATCAGAAGTGATATTCAAGATCATATGAGTGGTACGGAATTCCAACATGCGTGGAAACTAAGATAAGCTAAGTATGCACGGAACAAGGGGTCAGAAAGACCAGGAAAAGTTATGTCCTACGATTAAAGGAATCTGAGAAGGAATGCAAAGAACTATTCGATTAAAGATCCAGAGTTATTTGCGTTATGAACGCACTTATTAGTTTGGAGTTTTACCCATGCATCATATATGTTGACCATCATATAGCCGTAGAACCTTCTGGTATAAGTTAAAAGAAAGAATTGAGCCCAGGTCATTGACAAAAGATTGAATTATTAGAAGATTGTATCACGGATATTCCATAGCATCCATGAAAGGCTAAAGTAATCACTAATACCAGGAGCCACAGATCGGAAGATAGCTTAAGCCTACATGAAGGTTGATCGGAAGGAAGAAGAAACTAAAGAGTTATATCAACCAAGTAAATCAAGAGTCTGATTATTGGACCCAAAAAATTATAGGAACCGTGATTGAGAACATTGCAGGATCACCCTTAATATCAGAGGTACAAGAGAGATAGTGCAATAGCCATATTCTATAACGGCCCTACGATAAAGCCAGTTAGAAGAATACCAGCCACATAAGAAGTCAGTATGAAGCTCCCACCAGATTGTGTATGCAGCAGAGGTGCATGTATTATAATAGAGCTTCGAGTAGTGGATGTGAATTATACCTATGTAGAAGGGAGGTCATGAAAGAGATAGGAGAGGTGATGCGAGGGTATGTAAGATAAAGGTGAGCAACGTACGAGATACTCAAATGCAGAAGGTTGTGAATAGTCCCTACTTCGGATAGAAGGCTAGAAGCGCGGGGATTCAATATCAAGGAATGATAGCAGCGTCGTCAGTGGCATATCTTCTAGACTATGGTTTCTAGGTATCGAGAAGTCTAATTAAGAGAGTAAAGAATAGTTAGAGACGATGTGATGTCTATCTTGATGTTCCAGAATAACACAAGAAAATCTATGATGCAAGCAAGTTTAAGCAAGGTTGCGAGTAGTATAAATAGATATGTGTAGGTTGCAAGATAAAGTATGCTAGAGCGACAAAGGTTTAGGAAGACATGAGTACGGATCAGAAAAGGCGAGTGAGAAGGTGACCAGAATGGATAAATCCTCGAGAAAATAAGAGAGCTGATAGTTTCTCTAAATTATAGAAACCTCAGTTTAATCTGAATGAACTCAAATGAGTCTAAGACTAGTAGCATTTAGAGTGTAATTGTGATAGATAAAGGATGACGTTTGGGCCATCGATTGAGTAATTATTTGAAGAGGATTTTAGGAATTGTACGGGATTAAAATACACACGTAAGTGAATCACATTGGGATGCTATAAACTACAGTTATTGAAGAATAGTATCGCCGCTAAGTGGATTAGGAAAATCACTTCAAATTCACGATGCAACGTGAGCCCTAGTGATTACGTAAGAGGTTTCAAGTTATCAGTGGTATATTGTAGATCAATATTGAGGGGAATCAACAATGGATGGAAACAAGTCACAAAGTATGAGGTGAGATTAGGCCGTCATTCTTAAGATGAACAAATAATGAGGAAGCATTAAAGGACTTAGATTTATACATATGGGATAAGTAACAAAAGTAACCCGGAGTTCGGTAGCAGGCCCTAGTAACAATAAATCGAAGTAAGAGTCATGGTATAGTATGACCCACCTAGATGCAGTAAAGTCATACAGATGGATAAACGGATCTATGAAATAAGGTATAGCAATATTTGTAAGTTCAACAGAGTACCGAGCGAAGAACATCAGTATACCTATAGATGCCCAGCGAGACATTTTATCAAGCTCTGTATGTGTTACAAAGTGAGGCCTAGAGATTTGCTAAAGGCTGGAGGAAAAAGGAGAGAGGTGTCGCATAGGCGCACTTACAAGTCAGTATCGTACATGCTGCATGATAGAAGGTAGCAACAGTTACGAGATTGGAAGGACTTCGGTCACAAGCCATGGTGTGGGAAGGAGGCCTAAAAGGGGAATGCCCTGGCCTTTGGATTTATTCGCAGAACAATTACCTAAATGGCAAGAAGAGCAATAAAGTATTCGCAAGAGATATGGATTATGAGAATGATAAGTGCATCAGTCAACATTCGAGGACGAATGTTCCAAAAGGGGGAATGATGTTACACCCCATATTTTCGTACATGAAAGTACGCCATAAGTAAATTGATGGAATCTCGAAAATGAGATATTATATCTCGCATTTTCGTGTGTTAAAGTTTCATTGTAAGTTAATTGATGTAAGTTCGGGGATGAAATTTTATTGATATTATAAATATTATGCTATTTCAAACACATGTGAGAAAATTCGTGAAGGAGAGAAGGTAAGCAAATAGAAGAAAATGAGTTTCGTTAAAGGTTGTCGATTTGGGATAAAATACGGGTCGAGCGATAATACCCGATATTTATGGAATAGTACCATACAAGGTGCCATATGGCTATGATAGTAAGGTATATAAAGTGTATTAAAAGTGAGTAGTATTTTGTTTAATTTGAGATAATTCTTAATTATGTGGGTAATTAGTTAATTATTGGACTAGTTGGGGGAAATAATGGATTGATTAAGAAAAGGGGTGGATAATTGGATAAGTG
>ML300672.1:726-26716 GCA_005239495.1 Nicotiana undulata | reverse complement strand
ATATAATGCATGTAGGACTCATTGGAATCATATTCTGAACCTTTCGGAGTGACGTAAGGTCGATATTCTCCGTACACGTTATTAGGATTAACTCGTCATCAAGAATCTTATAAAAATCAGGAAGTACCAACAACATTGATAACATAATAATAAGAGAAGCAACCTCAACATCAATTGTTCCATAAGAAGGGAAACAATGTAAGTACTGATAGCTTCTAAGAGTAGAGTATCTTTGGAAGCTCGTTCATTGCATTATGTACAATCGGAGTCGTGCAAAGAAGGAAAGGGATAACCTCACATACCTTGTATATACTGCCCCTATCTCAAGCTATGCAATTGTCACGACTCCTTAGTCTACAATAAGAGAAACGACACTATCGTTATCCTTTAAGTGTCATAACTATTATGTATCGACCACAACCTATTTTACGATGAAACGGACAGCACCTCCCCTATATATATGACTTCACACAAGTCAAAAAAATTACCAAACAGCCCAAGAACATCAATAATAATCATATTGAGCCTACCAAAACTGTCCACACACAACCTAATCACTTCGTACATAAGACGACCACCGTAGTCGTGTCAAACGACCCGGAAATCTTACGACGAACGACCAGACCACAACCCTACATCTATATGGTGTTTATACACACCCTTCCTCCTCCAAAACTCCACAAAATAGTAGTTCAACAAGCATCCCAACAGAAACACAAAAAAAAGTCCACAAAACAATCCGCTACAAGTGAATAACTCGAACTCGCGACTTCCGATCACCGTCCCGTGAGTTCTTACAAGTATACAACGAATTACCATGAATTTACAGCAGGAACAATGGATGAAATAGGGCAGTAAAATTACCTTACTTGTTGGATAACTCAGCCCTTATCTTGGTTCTTCAAACTCTAGGTTTTACCCCCCAATTAGAACTTGAAATAGGGGGAAAATCGATTAGGGTTTGTGGAAAATATTTTGGGAGGAAGTTTGCAGGGCTTTAGGTATGTTTATTGGTGATATATAATGAGGGTTATATTTCAGGAGATAACCCTTTAAATGGGCTCTTTGGCCGACCTGAAATTACCTATTTTTGGGCTATCATTTAACCAAGTAGGTGACACACCTACTTGTCACCTAGCAGCTTTTGTAGTCTAGCAAAAATACCTATATCTCTCTACTCCGATGTCGTATTGATAAATGGTTTAATGCGTTGGAAACTAGACTCATAGATATTCAATTCGGTAGTTAGATCACCCCGTAATTCCATGTGGATTGGGAGAAAAGCTTAATAACATTTGACCTAAAGTTTAAGTAAAACTATGAACCTAAGCGACAACTCATGTCGACTTTTGTTTCATAACTCGTTTGACTTCAAGACTATGATACGGATATTATATGATTCAAATACCTTAAAATACGACCTCTTGAGAATAGTAAGCACCCCTAGGTTTACCCATGAATACGAGTTACAACATCTTTGATTCGTTTAACTTCTAATACTTGTTAATCACCCTTATACACTNCCCCCCCCCCCCCCTAGAGACATTCATCCTCGAATGTAGGGGTTTATGGGGAGCCTAACTCATCGTGGATTACAACGGAAATTTTCGGTCGAGTTTTCCCCTATAAAATGGTTACTAGACAAACTTGCAAGCAGTTAAACCCGAAGTATTGCCTTGCAAGGCTATGCAAAGCATTGTGGATATGTACATTATCTGCATATCACCATTTTGTATTAAGGAAGAGTACTTTCAAGATATTGCTTACCTCATAGAGCTGTTTCACCTTCTAATGCATCCTACGTCCCCTCGGCATCCTTGTTATCTTGAATGTGGAACAAGTAAGGGTATTTAGACTTCATCTGCTCTTCTGCTTCCCATGTAATTTCTTCCATGTTCTTGTTCCTCCACAATACTTTGACGGAAGCTACATCCTTTGTTCTTAGCTTGCGGACTTGTCGATCTAATATAGCTACTAGCACTTCTTCATATGATAGATCCTCTGTAACTTGTACATCTTTGGTAGGAATGACCCAAGAAGGGTATCCAATACATTTCCTCAACATAGATACATGGAATACTGGGTGGACGAATTCCAATTCGGATGGAAATTCTAACGCATAAGCAACCTGTCCAATTCGTCGAAGAATTTTGTACGAACCGATATACCGCGAACTCAGCTTGCCCTTATTCCTAAAACGCATAACACCCTTCATCGGAGAGATCCTCACGAAAACCCAATCACCAACCTCAAACTCCAGATCACGACGTCGGACATCTGAATAAGACTTTTGCCTGCTTTCTGCCGTCCTCAGTCGCTCTTGTATCAGTTTCACCTTCTCAGTGGCTTGGTGAATCAAATATGGCCCATATAGTTCTGTTTCAACGACTTCGAACCATCCAAATTGTGATCTACATCTCCTCCCGTATAGTGCCTCGTACGGGTCCATTTTAATACTGGAATGGTAGCTATTATTTTAGGAAAATTCTATGAGTGGAAGATGGTCATCCCAATTCCCCTTGAAATCCAGAACACATGCTCGTAGCATATCTTCAAGTGTTTGTATGGTACGTTCAGCCTGTCCGTCAGTCTTTGGATGGAATGCAGTGCTGAGATTCACTTGTGTTCCTAAACCCTTCTGAAAAGACCTCTGAAAGTTAGCCGCAAATTTCTCTCCTCGGTCTGATTTAATAGATATTGATACACCATGAAGCCTAACAATCTCCTTGATATACAACTTTGCATAATCTTCAGCTGTGTAAGTCATCTTAATAGGCAGAAAATGGGCACATTTTGTAAGTCGATCAACTATCACCTATATGGAGTCAAACTTATGATAAGAGCGAGGTAATCCAATAATGAAGTCCATATTAATCACCTCCCATTTCCAGGTCGGAATCTCTATGTTCTGAAGCAATCTGTTGGGTTTATGATGTTCGATTTTTACATGTTGACAATTAGGACACTGGGCTACAAATTCTTGAATAGACTTCTTCATGTTATCCCACCAATACTGTTCCTTAACATCATGATACATCTTTTTCTAGCTGGGATGGATGGAATATCGGGATTGATGAATCTCAATCATAATCTTCTCTCTCAACCCTGCCACATCAGGCACACATAACCGGCCCTGGTATCTCAGTGCCCTATCTGCTCCGATCTCAAAAGCCGTAATTTTACACTGTTGAATGCTCTATATCAATCGTACTAAGGTAGGATATTCATATTGTCGTGCTTTTACCTCGGGTACCAAAGATGATTCTGATGTATTCTGTACAGTAACCCCTCCGTCCTCAGAGTCTAACAATCTAATTCTCATATTGTCTAGCTGATGAAGCTCTTTAATCAACCTCTGTCTACCTGCCTCAATGTGTACTAAGTTTCCCATTGACTTATGATTGAGAGCGTCTTCCACAACATTGGCTTTACCGGGATGGTACAATATCTCGACATTGTAATCTTTCAGTAATTCAAGCCACCTACGATTCCTCAAATTCAACTCCTTCTGCTTGAAGATGTATTGTAAACTCTTGTGATCTGTGTAGATGTCAACATGAACGTCGTATAAGTAGTGCCGCCATATCGTCAAAGCATATATTACTGCAGCCAATTCCAAAACATGGGTCGGGTAATTCTTTTCATGCTTTTTTAATTGTCTTGACGCATAAAAAATCACCTTCCCATGTTGCATCAATACGCACCCCAAACCTATAACTGAGGCATCATAATATACCACATAACTTCTGTTCCTTCTAGGAGAGTGAGCACTGGCGCAGATGTCAATCGATTATTTAACTCCTGAAAACTTCGTTCACAAGCGTCAGACCACTAGAACTTAGTAGCTTTCTTTGTTAGCTTAGTCAATGGTGCTAATATAGAGGAAAACCCTTCTACAAATCGCCTATAATATCCTGATATCCCCAGAAAGATGCAGACTTCTAATGGTGTTGTAGGTCTCGGCCAATTATTTACTGCATAGATCTTTTGAGTGTCAATACTAATACCCTCGTCAGATATCACATGGCCAAGGAATGCTATTGAGTTCAGCCAGAATTCACATTTGGAGAGCTTAGCATATAACTTACGATCCTGGAGCATCTGTAATACTATCCGCAAGTGGCCCGCATGTTCCACCTCCGAACGAGAATACACCAAAATGTCATCAATGAATACGATCATGAACGCATCAAGATAGGGCCTAAATACATAACTCATGAGATCCATAAAATTTGCTAGGGCATTTGTTAGCCCGAACGACATCACCAAGAATTCAAAGTTCCCATATCTTGTCCGGAAGGTCGTCTGTGGAATATCCTTCTCCTTAACCCTCACCTGATGATACCCTGAACGTAAGTCAATCTTGGAGAAATACTTGGCACCCTGGAGTTGGTCAAACAGGTCGTCAATCCTTGGAAGTGGATACTTGTTTTTTATAGTAAACTTATTCAACTGTCTATAGTCGATACACATCCGTAACGACCCGCCTTTCTTCTGCACGAACAGGACTGGCGCACCCCAAGGTGAAGTGCTAGGCCTAATGAAGCCCTTATCCAGCAAGTCCTTCAACTGCGCCTTCAACTCTCGCAACTCTGCCGGGGCCATCCTGTATGGAGGAATAGATATGGGTTGAGTGTCAGGAAATACATCAATACTAAACTCAATCTCCCTTTCAGGAGGAAGGCCTGGAAGTTCATCTGGGAAAATATCTGGAAATTCATTTACCACGGGGATTGATTTTAGAGTAGGCGGATTCGTCTCCGCATCCCCAACGCAAACTAGATGATAAATGTAACCTTTTGAGATCATCTTCCTTGCCTTAAGATAGGAAATAAACCTACCTTTCAGCGTAGCAATGCTCCCTTTCCATTCGATGACGGGTTCATCAGGAAACTGAAACCTAACCATCTTCGTACGAAAATCAACATTTGCATAGCATGAGGCCAACCAGTCCATTCCCATTATCACGTCGAAATCAACGATTTCTAATTCAAATAAATTCACCGAGGTTTGACGACTACAAATCATCACTGTGCAACCTCTATACCCTTCTAGCAATCACAGAATCTCCTATCATAGTAGATACCACAAGTGGTTTACTTATCAATTCAGGTTCAACGCCAAACTTATTAGCTCTAACTAGTCGTACCTCAACTGGAAAATAGTGACGAAGAAAGGCCTCAGAAAATTCCTTCCACACAGTTGGAGGGGTGTTCAGACCCCTGGATCTCTCCCAGCTATCATACCAGAAAATCGCTAAATCTCGTAGCATGCATAACCCGCAGTGTACGATGAACCTGGTCAATAAAAGTATGGGGGTCCTCCTTGGGGTCTGATCCGGTAAACACTGGAGGGACTATATTAATAAAATCACAAACTCTCGTATTATCCGGTTTATCAATAGCATCGGTATTCTGCTCTGAGCCTGAGCAGCTACCAAGCTAGTCAACAATTGCACTGCACTCCGCATATCCTGATTTGTAGGGCCAGATAGAGGAACTGGTGGTGCTGGGTTCCTTCTAATATCCTCTGGATGAGACGGAGTAGATGAGGTATGAGATAGCATCTCACTCTGAGCCTCACTTTGGCCTGCTCTGGCTTGAGGAACCTGACCGGTACCCTCTCCCGTAGCTATATCAAGTCGTCTACTAATCGCTTGTTTCCTAGTCTAAGGCATCGCTGGAAAAAAACAAGGTTAATATTAGATACGAACACTAAAGACTCAAACCTACGCACGATCTAGATTCAGGAAGAAGGTAACAACCCTAGATGTCATGTAGTCTCCTGATTATAAATGTGGTGCGCTACAAATCCATAATCAAGACTCTACTAGACACGGCTCATAGACAACCCCTAGGACAGACCTGCTCTGATACCAAGTTTGTCACGACCCAAACAGGAGGATCATGACTAGCACTCGGGCCATACTTGTCGAGCACCAAGGTATATTTTATCTAACCTTCTTTATTATCTTTAAGGGCCGACGAGATCAATATAAATGGTAGATATGGATTATGAACACCAAGCAATGAAAGATAATGGAATGAACATGCATAACATGGGATAACAAGACTGCCAAGAAACTACATATAAGTTAGGAGCTACCACGCTTCCATGAAAGACTATACAACAAAAATCATCCGACAAGGCATACCAAACTATACATAAGTCGGCACCGGTCTATGAGCCTCTAAAGAAGCATAAGTAATGCAACATAGCCGGAACAGGGACCCGACATACCCATAATATCTATAACAAAAAAGCATACCAAGACCACGGCAAGTCCGGAGAAGGGATCTCGCCTATAACCGTTGAACTGGAAAGCCTATTGTGGTGGGGGAGCTGCGTCTACTTGTCTATCAAGACCTGCAGCACGACATGCAGTGTCCACAAATAAAAAGGAAGTCAGTATGAATAAAATACTGAGTATGTAAGGCAGGAAAGCATAAGTAAGAACAGTAATGTAAACGGGGATAGAGAATATACAACCTGTAACATCAGGGTACCTCTGAGGGCTACTGACATGAAATGCGTGATACATACATATACATACATAAACCTTTAAAACATCTGCCTCTGTGGGCATCATCATCATCATATCGTACCCGGCCGTAATAGGCTCGGTAAAACGTACCTGTCCACGTGGAGCTCGGTAAACCCAACTGATCAGTGTTTGCACAGTAGGTGCCATACCCGGCCAACTATAGCGCAGCTTGGTAGAGTAATATATATATATATAGATAATGCATGTAGGACTCATTGGAATTATATTCTGAACCTTCGGAATGACGTAAGGTCGATATTCTCCGTACACGTTTCTAGGATTAACTCTTCATCAAGAATCTTATAAGAATCAGGAAGTACCAACAACATTGATAACACAAGAATAAGAGAAGCAACATCAACATCAATTGTTCCATAAGATGGGAAACAATGTAAGTATTGCTAGCTTCTAAGAGTAGAGTATCTTTGGAAGCTCGTTCATTGCATTATGTACAATCGGAGTCGTGCAAAAGAAGGAAAGGGATAGCCTCACATACCTTGTATATACTGCCCTAATATCAATCTATGCAATTGTCACGACTCCTTAGTCTACAATAAGAGAAACGACACTATTGTTATCCTTTAAGCGTCATAACTATTATGTATCGACCACAACCTATTTTACGATGAACGGACAGAACCTCCCCTATATATATGACTTCACACAAGTCAAAACAATCACCAAACAGCCCAAGAACATCAATAATAACCATATTGATCCTCCCAAAACTGTCCACACACAACCTAATCACTTCGTACATAAGACGACCACCGTAGTCGTGTCAAACGACCCGAAAATGCTACGACGAACGACCAGCCCAAAATCCTAAATCTATATGGTGTTTCTACACACCCTTCCTCCTCCAAAACTCCACAAAACAGTAGTACAACAAGAAGACCAACAGCAACACAAAACAGTCCACAAAACAATCCGCTACAAGTGAATAACTCGAACTCACGGCTTCCGATCACCGTCCCGTGAGTTCTTACAAGTATACAACGAATTACCATGAATTTACAGCAGGAACAATGGATGAAATAGATCAGTAAACTTACC
This sequence comes from Nicotiana undulata, assembly GCA_005239495.1. Lineage (NCBI taxonomy): Eukaryota > Viridiplantae > Streptophyta > Magnoliopsida > Solanales > Solanaceae > Nicotiana > Nicotiana undulata. Next base: position 19,116 of record ML300672.1, on the reverse strand, counting down.
TTACTTGTTGGATAACTCAGCCCTTATCTTGGTTCTTCAAACTCTAGGTTTTACCCCCAATCAGAACTTGAAAGAGGGGGAAAATCGATTAGGGTTTGTGGAAAAATATTTTGGGAGGAAGTTTGCAAGGGTTTAGATATGGTTATTGGTGATATATAATGAGGGTTATATTTCAGGAGATAACCTTTTAAATGGGCTCTTTGGCCGACCTGAAATTGCCTATTTTTGGGCTATCATTTAACCAAGTAGGTGACACACCTACTTGTCACCTAGCAGCTTGTGCAGTCTCACAAAAATACTTATATCTCTCTACTCCGATGTTGTATTGATAAATGGTTTAATGCGTTGGAAACTAGACTCATAGATCTTCAATTTGGTGATTATATCACCCCGTAATTCCATGTTGATTGGGCGAAAAGCTTAATAACATTTGACCTAAAGTTTAAGTAAAACTATGAACCTAAGCGACAACTCTTGTCGACTTTTGTTTCATAACTCGTTTGACTTCAAGACTATGATACGGATATTATATGATTCAAATACCTTAAAATGTGACCTCTTGAGAATATTAAGCACCCCTAGGTTTACCCATGAATACGAGTTACAACATCCTTGATTCGTTTAACTTCTAATACTTGTTAATCACCCTTATACACTCTTGTATCATTTAAGATCAATAGGATTAACTTCTTATCATCTAAACGATAATCTCTTCTTAGATTTATGTCGACTAACTTATGGCATGAACCAACGTACGTGAATATGGGTTGTAACAGCTTTGGCTCAGGAATGTTCAGCTTCTGTGCCATGGGGGCGAGGTTCACAACACCCACAATTTGATTTCCACTGCCTCGAAGCAAGCCTTGTAGAGCAACATTGACAATATTATGCTGGTCTGTCAAGTCGTCTTTAGTTTGTTGCATGGCAGTCATCCTGTCTGCCTCTTGTTCCATATGGGCTAAATCCTCAACGCGCTCATGTTGGAGGCCCTCGAATTTATCAAAAATTTTGGTTGCCTCAGTAGCTGCCATTTGCCGGTCTCCTTCGGAGTCGCGAATGATGTTTTCTATGTCAACTTCGGCCTAGGCCATTCTGCGGTCCAGGTTGTCCAACCTTTGCACTAGGCTGGTTTTCAATTCTGGCACTGTATCCACGATAGGTCATAATACGTCAATCGTCTCCTCAAGGGTCGCAATGCAGTCCCCATGATTCACCATGGTCAGAAATGGTGGTAATTTCAATGCGTTCCCACGTCTGATGTCGAGCCTAGTCTCTGATACCAACTGTTACGCGGTGCCTTCCTGAGATTCCTTGGAAGGGCGACGTAAGGCTAAGCAACCGATGTCAGGGCAGTTGTTGTCCGCCGAGTGAGGTCCCCTCCGTTTGCTAGACGAGATTGTCAGTGACGTACGGGAAAACCAATGCCAACAATTGAGAGAATAGTAATGAGAATTGAATAAAAGCTTGATTTCATTAATGAAAGCTATTACAATATAAGTCAACATTGTATCGAGGGGGAGAGACACCAGTACAGAGAACTGCTTGCTAGAAAGTTTTTGATTGCTTGATCCCCCCTAATAATGCTTAAAAAAATAAACCAAAGTTACAAGACTTGATCGAACTACGCTAGAGAAACATAATGAAAGTACATGGAATAAAACTACTCCATATTTACAATGAAAAGGACTTAGTTTTCTACGAGGTAGAAACAGGTCCGTTGTCAGCAACTTTGTCTCAGGCATCACGATCTGTGCGCGCGGCGGTGTTGGCAGCTGCTTGCGGCTGGGCGCTAGCGAGGGATATCGGTGGGGCAACAGAGGCACATGAGCTCTTTTCACTTGACGCGGCCAAGACCACGGGGTCGTCCATGGCACTAGGCATTGGAAGGCTTGTCAGGGTGCCACGGGGCAAGTCCAAGGGGTCATGGAGCATGGCTGGAAAGACGTCCATGGAATTTCTCATGCATTGCACTCATTTATAAATGTACATTGACCCATGACTAGAAGGCGTTATATACGCGTATATATGTATATTATATGTATATGGGATATGGGAAAAGGTTACGGCATTATATATGCACCACCAACTGATCAGCTAGTATATGTTGATGATTTTTCCCACAGTGGCCGAGATGATATGATGGCATGTCCTCAGAGGCCTTATGATGTTATGAAACATGTACCTATGCACGACATGTCATCATACGCATATGCATGACATGATAAGTATTTCATGATTTACAGAGTTATCCAGAGTTACAGGTTGAGTCATTTACTCTATATTTCTTCCATGTCTTTTATGTACTTGTTTATGTGCCTAACATGCTCAGTACATTATTCGTACTGACGTCCATTTTGCCTGGGGACACTGCGTTTCATGCCCGCAGTTCCGATAGACAGTTCAAGAGTCCTCCAAGTAGGCTATCAGCTCAGCGGAAGATGTTGGTGTGCTCCATTTGCTCCGAAGTTGCTTGTTTGGTCAGTATGATTTAGACGCGTATTATTTGGTACGGAGGGGACCTATCCCGACCTTTATGCTAAGTGTGTACTCTTAGAGGCTTGTAGACAGATGTCATGAATACGAATGCTTGTATGGACTTGCCGGCCTATGTTTTGAGTTTACAAATAATCATGTTGTCCTTAAAGGCTCGTATATCACATGTATAAGTTTTTATATCAGGTTGGGTCATCCTATATTGAGTATTCCCCTATGTTTATTCTGGTTAGCCCATGACGGCCCATTTGGCCCATTTGGCCCATTTTCCAATGAAAGTAAGATAAGAAAGATATGTTATGTTGGTACTCGGTTAAGTAAGGTACCGGGTGCTCGTTGCGGCCCATAGGTTTGGGTCATGACAATATTATTCACTAGTCCATACTGATTTCTATAACTCTGGGGGTCTAACCTTTCCTCCTGGTAATCACGTTGGAGTCACCAACTCACTACTCGAAATGGGGATATGACTTTATGGCTTATAGTCTTTTATTGCCTCAAGGCCTGTCACCTCTTGTCTTTTCCTTCACTTGACTATAGACTCTGTCACCGTGCCATATTTTGATTTACCGTTATCATCCATTTATCACATCTTACTCATTCACTCTCTTCTTATTCTCCGACTAATATTTTTGTTTATTACTTTATTCTGAAAACTTCAACAAAACGTTCTTTCACTTTTAGCTCCCCTTGCTTCATCTCACTGCTTTTTGGAATGCCTAACATTCCCTTTTTTTTACTTGGGGCTGGAGTCATACTAAGGTAAATAGTTATCCCTTCAAGGATCACACTGCCTATCTTCTGAAATTTCTGAATATTCTAGTATTCATATCTGATTGAATTATTTTAGAGTTCACCATCTGGGTGTCTCACAAGGAGATCTATTACCACATTTTCACTATCCTTCGGAAATATATCAACTAATGCTAACAATCCATCCACAATTTTGGGTTACTCTAACCCCAGCTTGATGTTGATATCCCATCCTTCTCTTAAACTATATTTGTCAGCTCTCATATGGCATAATTGAGATGGGTGTGGGTAATATATATCTCCGTTACTATTGAAAGTAACTCGGAATGCTTATATTTCTATGCATTAATTGTAAATATTGTTAATCTTCATTAACTGGGTACCTCGTACCCTTCTTTACCTTGATTCTTTTACTTACTGAAACTTGTGTCTACCTTCCGATTCTCTTATTCCTTTTTACCATACGAGTGGATAGATATTCTTGCCTTAGGGATCCTTATCAATAAGCTTACACATATTAGTACACCCATGATCTGCTGAATACGTCACATTTACTCAGCATAAGCATGATGCAAAATCGAGTTCCTCTGACTCAACTCTTCGACAACACATTCAATCTCTTACCAACTATCTTTCTGGATGTAGGTATCGTTGTATTACGAATAAAATAGAATTTAGGAGTTCGAATTCTTACAACTGAGCTCTACCACATGATCTAGAGTAAGAAAAAAGAGTGACAATCCTAAATGCCCTGTAGCCTCCTATTTATAAGTGTGGTGCACAACTCATCCATAAACAAGACTCTACTAGACATGGCTTGTAGACTCCCTAGGACAAAACTGCTTTGATACCACTTTTGTCACGACCCAAACCTATGGGCCGCAACGAGCATATGCGTATGAATGTCATGTCGTGCATAGGGAATACTAGACATAGGATGACCTAACATGATATAGAAACTTATACATGTGATATACGGGCCTATAAGGCAGACATGGTCATTTGTAAACTCAATGCATAAGCTGAGAAAGCCATACAACTATCCATATACCTGACATCTGTCTACAAGCCTCTACGAATACATAAACATCATAAAGGTCGCAACAAGGCCCCTCCATACCAGTCAATACATGTCCAAATCATACTAACCAAATAGGCAACTCCGGAGCAAGTGGAGTGCACCAACACCTTTCGGTGAGCTGATAGCCTACTAGGAGGATTGTCAACATTTATTTCAGGACATGCGAGCATAAAATGCAGCGTCCCCAGGAAAAAGGGACGTTAGTACAAATAAAGTACCGAGTATGTAAGGAATGAAAAGTAGTATATAAAAGACATGAAAGAAATATGGAGTAAAGTACTCAACCTGTAAGTCTGAATAGCTCTGTGAATCATAAAACATTTACAAAGTCATGCATGTGCATGTAAGTGTCATATCATGCATAGGTATATGTGTACATAACATCATCAAGCCTTTGAGGGCATCCCGTCATATCATCTCCCCCTCTGTGGGCAAAATCATCAGCGTACACCAAGTGATCAGGTGGTGGTGCATATATAACTCCATAACCTTTCCCTATACCCCATATACATATACTATACGCGTATATAACGCCATCTGGCCATGGGTCAATATACATGTATAAATGAATGCAATGCATAAGAAGTAAGTCAATAAGATCTCCCGAAATGTCCTGGGACCCGTGAACAGACGATATGATAGTAGGACATATGGGGAATCAAGAACATAGGCAACCCTAATACTTCTAAGAATAGAATCTTTCATGAAACTTGCGTGCTTGCTCGTGGCGTTGTGTCATATGGATCATGCCTAAAGGAAAGAAGGGATAGCCTTAACATACATGTATGATCTCTTCCTTATTACTAAACCAAGCTCAACACAACTTCTTGCATCTACAATAAGTAAATGATATTGTCGTTAACATATAATGGCGTACCATCGTATTTGGCTAGTCGTATGGCTTAAGGAAAATCGGGCAGCAACTCCCCTATTTTTAATACATCCCAAAGACCACTAAGGGTCATCAACAGCCCAACAACAACAACTATAACCAACAATAGCAACAACAACAATATAATCCAATATGAGTTTCTACTATTATCTTAACAATCATATTGAGCAGCAAACTCGTTTTTACTTATAGCAAGATATAAATTGAATACAACTCTTATTTCATAAATTAGTTTACTACCTTCAGAACATCATACTTATATGTATCATATTATTTCTAGTTTAAAACGTCCACAAAATGCCTTCCAAAATAGTCCAACCAAAAAAGACAGCCATATCCCATGTTCTTGCAAGTGCTATATAATGTTTTTTCACTCAAACAACACAACCAACAAAAGATTAACCTTAGGCACAATCAAGAAGATGTTATACATACCTTGGACAGCAGCTACAACTCGAAACCTTGTCTCAACTTTGCTCACAATAGCCCTCAATCAAACCACAACATCATACAAGCATTCTCTTGTAGTCTTTGACACCTTTGATGATGATTTGAGTTGATTTCCTTTGAGTTTGATCCTTGGGATCTTGGACCAGTTCTTGGAGAGCTTGAGAGTATTTTGGTGTAAGTAATCTCTGTATTTTTGATGATATATAAGGGGATAAGACCACTTATATTCCGCCTCAATTCTCCAAGCAGGTGGGTAAGTTGCCTGCTTGGCAGCTTGAGCAGTGCAACTTCGGACACTTGTATCTCTCTACTCCGATATCGTATTGACAAACGGTTTTCAGCGTTAGAAACTAGAAACATGGGGCTCTAATTAAATATAAGAATCTCCCTATAACTTTCAAAATATTGGGAGAAAATTGTGTCGCAACCTGGCCTATAAACCTGCCAGTTTCTCCGAAGTGCGGCGACGTGACTTGGCGACCCTACTTTAAAAATTCATATTTCTCTAGCCCGATGTCGTATGAATAAATGGTTTGAATCGTTAGAAACTAGGTTCCAAGACCTACATTTTGGTATATGATATGTCCCAAGAGTACCTCATATAACACATGAAATGTATTACTCAAAGCGCTTCATTACAAGGTAAATCCTTAGTCGGTTTTTCCGCAACTTAAATCCGATTTTTTCAAACTTTACACTTCATATCCAAACATCATATATAGTCATATCATGACTTTAAACTAATTTAAATCATGATTAACAAGTCTCATATTCATCTTAACTTACTTAAGATTTCGGTAAACCTTTCTTATCCTTGTAGAAGGATTTCGTCCTTTTTGAGTTTACATTAGATAATCCTATAATGACAGTAATGTCTGAAGTACGGGGTGTAACAACATTAAATCAATTTATATACTTTCAAAGAGGATCTCATTTCCGAGCTTACATCAATTGATTTATGACGTACTTTCACGTACAAAAATATGGGGTGTGACGTGAGGCTTGAACCACATGTCATCCCCAAGAGAGGCAGTTTCAAGTACCTTGGGTAGGTTATCCTCGGGGGTGGGGAGATCAACGAGGATGTCGCACACCGTATACTGGTGGAGTGGGTGAAATAGAGGTTAGCATCTGAGTCTTGTGTGACAAGAAAGTGCCATTGTTGCTCAGCAGTGGTTAGACCAGCCATGTTATATGAGCTAGAGTCTTGGCCAATTAAGAAGTCACATATCCAGAAGATGAAAGTAGCATAAATGAGGATGTTGAGGTGGATGTGTGGGCACACTAGGATGGATAAGAGTAGGAATGAAGATATTCGGGAAAAGGTGGGTGTGGCTCCTATGGATGACAAGATGCGAGAAGCAATGATCAGATGGTTCGGGCACGTACGGAGAAGAAGCCCAGATGCCCCGGCAGGAGGTATGAGCGGTTGGCTTTGGCTGGTACAAGAAGAGGTAGAGGTCGGTCTAAGAAGTATTGGGGAGTGGTAGTCAGGCAGGACATGGTGTGGCCTCAAATTTCCGAAGACATGACCCTTGATAGGAAGGTGCGGAGGTCGAGCATTAGGGTTGTAGGTTAGGAGGTAGTTGAGTCTTTTTCTACTTGGTACCAGGTGTGAGGCTAGTCTGATAGGGTTTGTCTTAGACTACGAGTGGTTAATATTATGTTCACACTATTCTTTCATTTTTCATAGTACCGCGCCTTATTTACTTGTTATTGTTATTGTTATTGATTGTCATCTATTTTCTGGTCCTTATGATGTTATTATTTATATAGTTTATGTTGATGGTACTGATATATTGTCTCTTTTTGTCTTCTTGAGCCGAGGGTCTATAGGAAACAACTTCTCTACTCCCTGGGGGTAGGGGTAAGGTCAGCGTACACACTACCCTCCCTAGACCCCACTTGTGAAATTTCAATGGGTTGTTGTTGTTGTTGGTACAATGGGGATATCCCATGGTATTAGTTATCCGACCTTTTACATGGGATAACTAATCCCACTATTTTAGTGTAAAAGTTAGGCTCGGGATTAGTTAATACCCCAAACCAAACATAGGATAAAATTAATCCCATTTTCATCCAAGGATATTATCCTTATGCCATGTACCAAAGGACTCGTTAGAGTTTATTGAACATTTCTGCTCTAAAAAGTGTAATTAATTATATATAAAGCACTAACCGCATCCCCTACTGATGTAAATATTTGGTAGAAGTTGTGCAGGGGCGGCCCGACGAATTTTGTGGCCTAAAGCCAAATTTTATGAGAGGCCTTTTTTTTTTTATTATTTGTTTGAAATCTATTTTCTTCAGCTTCTTAGATACAAAGTTATTTAATTTTCTTCTAGTCAGTAACTCCAAATAAATATTTCTCAATTGACAATATAGCTAATCCACTTAACTTTTCTTGTGACATTGTTGTTCTTAGTTAAGATTTTATCAATTTTAATGTTGAAAACTTCTTTCCGTTGAAGCAACGGTAACATGAGTTATGAATATTATTTCATAAGCAATTTAAGCATTTGGAAAGAATTAAATCTTTTTATTTGATTAAGTGTACCAATTAAAATGTTATCTTCTAATTGTAATATTTTTCTTAATATTTTTTAATTCAGAAAATAAATCTAAACCATCAATATCGAATTGATTATTATACTTTAAGGAACATTTTGAGATTAAGGCAATATTTTTTCAAATTTTCAACATCTAGTGATCTTAGGTTTTACTGCCAAATAGAAAGCCAAAAATGTTTTCATATGCTTCGGATTTGTCAAATCTATTTTGAAGTAAAAAAATAACCTTATCTATTATGTATAAACAATAATCAACTCTAAAGTACTCTTCGAAAGATTTTGAGATTTCTTTATCAACATTCACATCAAATTGTTACTTCCTATATATCACATGTTTCTTAGGAATTTTGGGTTCGATATTCGTTTCAAGTTCAATTTCCTTGCTATAAATCATAACAATTACAAATCCTTCTTCTCTATATTTGTTAGAAAGAAATCAAACTTTTTTCACTTTACCGAACTCTTGTTTAAACTTATACATAGCCTATTAGGTGTAACAAAAAATGGAGGCCCCACAAATATGGGACTTAAAGCGATTGCTTTACTTGTTTTATGGAAGGACTGTACCTGAAGTTGTGCTATGCTATTACTACTACTATGTTAGTAGTTTCTAAGGGATTAAATGAAGATAGAAGAGAAGTGGAAAGTAGTTTGGGCAATTGGGAGCAGAATCTCATCCCTTATCCCTAAAAGGAGTAAACTTGAACTAGTTAACAACTCAATTTCCATGTTCTTGTTTCTCCTTGTTTAGCATTGGCTTGTCCTCTCCTTTCACAACCACATTCTGTTGAGGGAAAATATTTCATCTCCAACCAGCAAGGCTAGCTTTAAATGGACTTTCCTATCTGGGTTAGGATTGGACCACTCACCCTATACCCAAACACGCCCCAAATATTTATCTATAGATGTGATTGCTACTTATTATTATTGATGATAAAAAGAATGAATAAGCGCACTCCACCATGTGCTGCCTTTTCACGACTTTGTAACTTTTTCAAAAAAAAAGTTATATAACATAGTATTATATAAAAATTTATACCATCATATCACCTAAAAATATAATTTTAGATAACCAACCACAGAAATGAGATTATAATCAAGAAAATAAGGCACTAGATTTACCTATTGTAATATATTTAAATATACCGATAAATAATTGTTAGTGTATTATAAGCTAAATCTTTATTTTTATTTGATGTTGCTTTGAATTTTGTAAAGAACTTCTCCCCCACTTTGCTTTCTAGTGGTTTTCTTTCTCCTCGTATCTTATTCTTTGGTCAATCTCTTAGTCTGACATTATTTGACCAAACACAAAAAGGCCGAAGTAGAAAAAGAGAGGAGAAGTTGAACATTGCGACACAAGGAAATACCCACTGCTTCTAATTCATAGACTTACAAAAAAGATAAAGGGCTTTGTTTACTTTCTTCTTAGCCGTCTTACTTTTTTTTCCCGGAAACTTACACAAATGTCCCAAATAAATCTCAATTTATCAACTTTTAGTCATTAGTTATAGACTTATCAAAAATAGCCAACAAAAATTAAAAAACCAAATAATAGGGTTCTTTCTCTCAAAGAATCACATGCAAAAATCACCTTCCATATTTTTAAGCGTGATTAGCAACACTAGATACAAGACGGAAAGGAAATTTCATGGATGAGGTAGCAAATAAGGTGATGAAATACAAAAATATATACAATATTCCAAAAATCTAAACAAAAAAGGAACTTTTTTCAATGGGTATAGTTGAAATTCATTGAAAATATATAGATACGTCAATATACAAAATTTGAGGAAGATTGGAGGTGATTTGACGGGTTTTGTATCAAAATTCATAATTAAATCGAGTTCAAAAAATTCTTTTGCGACACATGTATCACGCATGTATCTCACACACAGGTATACATGGATATGCATGTGATACACAATTGATACAAATATGATACATATGTGATACATAAATGATACACAGTGTGATACACGTATCATTTTTTCATGTTCAGTTTTTACTTCGAATTTTCAATTCAAACCACTTCAAAACTTCACCAAATCATCCCAAAACTGAGATTCAAGCTCCTTAAATTGTGTCCAATCTCTAATAACACTCACTCAAAACAAAGCAAAAAATTAATATTTTTTTGCTACAAATAACTAATTGACTAATTTGACTAATATTGATAATATTTTATCAATTAGCTAATTTTTATAATGAGCTACTTATAAATGAACATAGCTTATAATTTCCCTACTTTTTTTTCAAACCTTCTCTGCCACTTTCAGTATGAAGTATGAACACTGCGGTTTGAAAGTAAACTAAAAACAAGTGGCATAAAGGTTTCCTTAGTACTTCAGTAGATGTTTTCCTCGTTACTTTTAAGGGTCCTCGGTTTAAATAAGGCTTATGTCGGGATAAACTATGTTGGGATTAGTTATTTTGGTATTGTTTTTTATTCACTATTTAGTATGTTGTATTAAAAATGACAATTGCATAATTTCTAAGAAGAAGGTATAAGTTATCCCGCACTAATTACCTCACCCTCTACAGGGTATAAGTTATCTCGGTACTAATTTTAATCTCGGGATAACTTGTATCAGGTTTGCTAACCAAATAAAATATTAAAGTGATATTAAATTTTTATACTAACATTATACTTTCTCATACCTCATACCAAACAGTCCCTAATAGTACAAAACGTAACGAAATTAGTATACGTTCAAATGTTAAATAAGAACTTTTAAACAAAACTATCATAGAAGAGTTTTTTTTTCCTCACAAATTGTGAAAAAAATTACCTAATATTTTTGCCTCATTGAAATTTGAATTTTGAGGTATTCTCGATTCACAACTTACTTTATTGATCGCTAGGCGATATTATTGGTACCATTCCAGTTTGTTTGCCAGATTTACAACTCACAGTACAAAAATTTCTTTGACCACGGCTCCATTTTGTTTGGCATATTTACTAATATTTACCATATTTTTTAAAAATGTATTCGCTTCATAGTTAAAATAATATATCCATTGTATTATATCGTATTGTTACTTTAAATACGATGTTTGTTTTGGTTGTTACTTAAATTTTATTGTATCGTATCATTAAATCCGTCGTTACGTAACGACGAAATGTGTCACTTTATGTAACGGCCGATTTGGTGTGGTTGCGTCGTTATCTTGTCTTTTTGTCTCATCTCACCCTTTACTATTATTAAATAATTTTATTTTATCATTTACTCTACCTTTTTATATATTAAATTTATTTCGTATCATAATTTTTCTTTATAATAGTGCAAAATTTATTCTTCATATTCCTGGTGCATGATATCATCAAACAACGGCAAACGATACAATCTATCCAAACATTGTATTCATCAAACGATACAGTACAATACATACAATACAATACGATACGATACATTATGAGTGAAACAACCATCCAAACAAGCTGTTAGTATCTCAATTTTTAATGTAATTTCAAATATAAACATTTTATTTGAATAATCTATGCCTAAATTTACACAGGCAATTAAGTCCCTCTGAATCATGCCAAACAAAATGAAATAGAAAAAGTATTAAGTATTTTAGTATTGTACCCATTTAAACAAAATGCCTTTCGCCTTTAATTGCTTTGAGTTTCTGAGACACACTTAAGTAATTAAGTTTTCAAAAGACGAACAACCATCTCGTAGTAAGGTATTTATACGCATTGAACCATCTTTGAAGCTTTGTATACCATTTCTGATAGGTTTCCGCTATGCAGAGCCCTTAGAAAAGATCAAATAATGTATAGAACCTCCACTAATTACTAGAAGAAAAAAGAACCTTTATTCAAATTTGAGTTTTGCTTTCTTCTTTCATATTTAATAATTTTTTCACGACACTTTTCCAGCTTTTAGCCTTTAACCTAAAGCTAGCTTAGACAGATTTCAAGTTTTCAACTACAATATTGTAGTTGGTTCTTAAGCACCTCTCTTATTACCTAATTTTCTTCTTTCCCCAACCCTACTCTTTTTAACATGATATTATATATTTTCTTGAAAGTAAATCAACAGCTATTGTAATGGTCCCAGTGACCTATATTGATACTACCTTCGGTCCAAAATAAGTAATTTTTTGATATATTTTTTGTGGTCCAAAATAAGTGATTTTTTTAAAATTCAAGAATGAATTTATTACTTTTTTTCTACATTTTCCTTGGAGTAAATAGTGTTGGAATATGTGTTAGGAGTATTTAAGTGAGATAGTAAAAGTTAATATGATCAATTTCATTGCTAATTAATACTAAAAAGTAAATTTTTTAATATGAGTAAAAATGATTAAAAATCACTTATTTTGAACTGGAAGTAGTAATACATAATGTAAATTAAAAGTTCTAACGAGAAACTTCAAGAACAGAATAATCATTTGGTCGGGACTCGGGAGGCTAAGCATCATCATCAACAACATATCCATCACATAAATCTCAGAAATGGCATTGATCTCTAATACTTTCCTGAAATTTACTAATAGTGTCTAAATTAACAGATTAATATAAAATGAAAAATTTCTAAAAAGACCTACAGGATTTTGTTCTTTTCTCTCCTTTTCTTTTCTCCTTCCTGTTCAATACATCCAATTTTTTTACTTGGTCTATACAAAAATACTGACCATAAATATTTTCAATTATACTCCCAAAAATGGCCAGTATTTGGCTTGCTTTCTTTTTGACTTTTTACTTGCCAGTTTCGTTGCGGTAATTTTCCAAAGACTCACGTGCCGTTGCCGTCACCTTCACAGTCGACCACACTGTTACTCTCGCCGTTAACTCTCCATCATAATCTGATCATTATCGTTGCCGTTGCCAAAACCATTTTCGCCGTTAACGTTACCGTCGTTTTCTCCGTCTTCATCAATCCACCTCTCCACCGGTGTGCACTCTGCCTTGTGACGCATCTTCCAATCAAGCGCCTGACAAGCGCGTGAGCAATAGTTTACAGTACCGCAAACAGAGCATCGCCGGAATTCGTGCCTCCTAGTTTCGGGTCTTCCACAACCCACATGAGAACAAAGTCGAAGCCCCGAACCCGGAACTCCACCCTCTGAAGAAAACCACTCCGTCAAAAACCGATTTGCTGGGTGAGATTCCGGAGCAGGAACATTACACCCAAAATCACTCAGTAACGGGCACCCGCTGCCTGCCACGTGGTGGCGGTGATGAGGCAACGGGTTCCACGTCAGCCAGCCGCCGGAGGTTAGAGCCGAAGGCGTCGTGGACAACACAGCGGCAAGCTCACGCGCGTTGGCTTGGACGAGGAACCGCCGACCCTCGGCGATGTTTTGCTTCACGCCGTAGCCATCTTGAAGGCAGTGGCCAAGCTCTCTCAAAGCATCGATGTGCCCCAAGAAGGCAGCGCGTGCGCACAGTGCAACTCCAGCGCGTAGGTCCTTGTCGTTCTTTGAACCGCCGCTGCCATTGAACTGGATAACGGCTAAAGAGTAAAGCGACGGCGCGTGAGAGCAAATCGCCGCCTTCGCCATCAACGACGCTCCGCTTCCTCGATTTTGTAAACAGTAGAATCGAATCTGTGTCCAACAATAAAATATCGCAGTTATTAGACTTCCTACTTTAAAATATATTCCCCATTCATATTTTATATCTCAAAAATTCGAAGAAAATTGTTTTCATAACACTTATGCTATATTCATGTTGAGATAAGGAAATAAAAATACTAACCATGCCAAGGGTGTAACAAGCTTCAACATTCCCGGCGTCGGCGCATTGTTTAAGAAACCGGTGAGCAGATTCCGACCAGCTCTGAGCTTTCACGGCTAACATTTTCGGAGAGGCTTTTGATAATACAAGCGAATGATGGCCTAACCCATTTAGTCTTTTGCAACTGCATATCAAACCATAACCATTAGTTCTTCTATCCACACAATATTACCCAAAATTTTAAAAAGGGTCGCTTTTTTATCTTTGAGGATGAGGTTAAAACTATTTTAACAACAAAAAAGGGGTAAAATCAAATAGTGGGAAAAAATGGAAAATAGTGGATTTTGGGAACATACGTAATCAAAACGTTGACAAAATCAGCGGGAGAAGCAGCAGAGGAACAGAGTTTGCAGAGAATAGAGAGAAGGAGATCATCAGGCAAGGAATCAAAGAAGTCAGGTTTAAGAGCAGTGAAGTCCGGTGAAAGTTTAGATCTTTTCCGACGACCCATATGTTCTCCGATGCCGGAAATATCTTTTCTTCTCTTGACAACTACTCTGTTTTCGATACACATCTTTACTTTCGGATAACAGACCCCTCTCCTTGTTCTCATTACTTTATCTTCGTCCTTTATACACAGACACAGAGAACTTAATTAGAACTGCTTTAGGTAAAAAGAAGTGAATTCCAAGAAGGGTAACACAACACCAACGACGACAAAAGCCGAATGCTCTGTTTATATATAACTCAGGACCCAGGCCTGGGATTACGGAATGACATAAATACCCTTTAAACTTGTTTGTAGTTTACTACTACAATAACAATAACCCAATAAAATTCTATTTGTAAAGTTTGGGAGAATAGAGTATACGCACACTGTTCCAATGAATAGACTAATTATTTTCGGGAGATCATTGGCTCAGTGACTTATATGTAGTTTTACAGAAATAAATGAAAAGTTGGTCAAACGACGCTGACCAGATCCTCACGTCCGTCCTCGACGACGCTTGCTCTTTTTTTTTTTCTTCCGCCCTGTATGCATACATACGTAAGAAAGCCAGATAAAGGTGAAAAGTAATTAGAAGAAATATCACAATAAAAATCAAAAATCACTCGTATTACTGTAATCTTAATTTTCAGCAAACTTGTCTTCTTTTCCGTGCAAATTATTAAAAGAAAAAAAATAGAATAGGGCGGGCGCAAATCACAAAAAGAAGACATAGAGGTGCAATACGCAACCAACTCTCTATTGAAAAAAGGAGAGAAAAAAGGTAGTCGTATTATTATTATTATTATTATAAGAAAACAATAACGTATTAATTTACCTTTATTACTAGAATCTTCTGTTCATTAAGTATGAGGTTCGATATTCATCAAATTCTTCTAGTCTCGTCTTCGGTACCTGTTACTCAAAGAGCCAACAAGAAACTCTTCTTTGCTCGTGATTTCGTGCTTTTCGTACAACAATGTCAATAAGAACTTATTGCATTGGTGATTCTTTGTCTAAGAATGAATAAGAAGCTGGACTTTTCATATAATACAACTGAAGTTGTTTAAGTAGAAACAAGGGAAAGGGAAAGGGGCAGTTGTTGTTCTGTTTGTTGGTTCTAATTTCTACGGGGTTTGTTTTAGAAGCGGTTAATTTTGTTGTGATTAACTAAAGTATGCAACTAACTTTGGTTAATATATTTTTGAATTTAGAACAGTATCTGCTGTTCCAGAAAGTGAGTAAAGCAGCGCGTCAATCCTACGAACAAAGGCATAATAGAAGGTGACGATCACGTGTGCGGATGAGAGTGGAAGAGAAGTTTTGTGCGTTGTAACAAAATTCAGGTAGCGAATTTTGGGGTCTCGACGACCCATCCACTTACAAGGTCAAAGGGGGTGATTCAGCAATTGCAGAAGTTCTGTTACTCCAATTTTGTTTTTACTTGCCTTAATTTATTGTGCTGCTTTCTTATCATTTTACGTTACACTCATTATTCATTTGTTTGGATGAGTTTTAAAATATTAATTTGATTGTACAGTATTTGAATAGAACCTTAAAGATATTGAATTAATGAAGAAATGTTAATTTAAAATTCACATCTAAACCTAAATTTTGATTAGATACATCTGTATTGTAGACATTTTTAAAAAACTTGCAAAATAATAAACGTAAAATGATGTTATGTAGCCTTTTATGAAATAGTTTGGGGCTCGGCCTCCAAACTAATTTAAGTGGGACAAGTTATTTTTCACAACGTAAGTGGGAGATCGAGAAGAGTTTACGAGAGACGAAAAAATTTAATAATTATTGGCTGAGGTAAAATTAAGTTTGATTCTTCACAATTATAGTCCTCGAAAAATATTGACCTATAGCGCTAGGCGCTTCTCACTCATAAAATTATTTTGTAGTGTATGTCTTTTCTACTTCATATAATTTACCAACTAATATTTATTCGAGATACTAATTACTTTCTCGGAAGAATTCTTTAGTCCTCTACAAATCTTGAATAAACAAAAACAGAAATAATTCATACCAGTTTAGAAACATAGTAAAAGATCAATAATATTGAAGAATCTTATAAGGCTCCCTCAAATATGAGCTGTTTTATTAACAACCTCATAAATGGTTTATTAACCAGTAGTAAGAGATTAGTAACAGATTCTCCTTCATACACAGAAAATTAAAATTTCACACTATGATTTATATAAGTAATTAAATGTCTAATCGCAAAGTTGAAAAGAGACTCCGTGCTGCCGAGGCAGGGCCAGAAAAATGAGCTTGCTTATTCCACATAATTTAGATTGCCCTCACCATAAGTTATCTCTCTAGTAAAAGGATTGAAGAAGAAAAACAAAGGATAAGTTGAGAGATGACGAGGATCTAAACAAGTGATGTCGACCACTCATGTCAACCCTCCGGGACCCACGTGTCCTTCTCCCTCTACGGCAAAAGTCTGAAACATGCAACACATCTTTAATATGAAAATACGTTATTAGGTAGGCGCTTGGACATAAGAATTGTAAAATTCGAAAAAATGTGAAAAAGCCTTTTTAAGTTAAAATGATATTTGAAATTTAAAATTGTGTTTGGACATAAATTTTAATTTGCGTTGTTTTTGAAGATTTGTGAGTGATTTGAGTGAAACTTTTGAAAAATAACATTTTGCAGTTTTTCAAAATTTTGAAAATGAATCTTCAAGTGAAAATTAAAAATTAAAATTTTTATGAACAAACGTTGATTTCAAAAAATAATAAAACTTTTTTGGAAAAAATTTCCATCAATTTTTTTGTACAAACGGACAATAGAAATGTCAAGTTAGTACTTAGAGATAATATACACTTCTAATTATTTAATTGTATGATGTGCTGATATTTGTACACGGTCAAAATCGGACTCGCCTGATTATGTATGGTTAATCGAGACCAGGATGGCAGCCCGAGGTTCGGTCCCGTGTTATATCGGATCGTGACATGAAGGTACATTACCAAGCTCATAATTCGAGGACCAATTGAGATCGAGACCAGCCGAGATCGAGACCGAACGGGGCAGGCCTCGAGCGAGACCGAAGAAAGTCTGCTGAGTCGAATAACGAAAAGTCGAGATATCCGTGATCGGGCAAGGATCGTGACGGAAATCTCGGCACGTATCAAATCAAGACCGGATATTTAGCCAATCATGGAATTTTCTTGTGTATTTAGAATTGTACCATAAGTAGAATTCATCTACTATATAAAGGGGAGTTCCAATCATTTTGTAATAATTGTATTCACGCATAACAAAGCAATACATAACATTTTCTCTCTTAAACATTCTTATTCTGTTGTTCAGTTCATATTTCTCAATAATAGACTTATTTGGTTCGAGAGTGATCTAGCTGTGTATTACATTAGTTTGCTTTATTTTACAGTTAGTTTCTAATATAAATTCTCATATTTTCAATTTATGCCAAGTGAAATCACGTATCCTTAAAACCGTTTATAAATTTAATTGTTATCTGATTTTAAGGGTAAATAGTTTGGCTCCCACCGTGGGGCTAAGGATAATAGTGTGATGACCCAAAAGGTCATCTTACGTAATTTAAGTTGTATCTGTGTTCCGAGGCTCCGAGAGCCTCCGTTAATCTCACCTCGATATGCGTGCGCAGTCCGGACGTGTAGCCGGGAAGCTATTATGTGAAAATTTGATAAAAATGAGTTTTGATAATTAATAAATGAATATAGTTGACTTTGGTCAACATTTCTGGTAAACGGACCCGGACCCGTGATTCGACGGTCCCGGAGGGTCCGTAGGAAAATATGGGACTTGGGCATATGCTCGGAATCGAATTCCGAGGTCCCAAGCCCGAGAAATGAATTTTTAAAAGAAATTGTTTTCTGAAAATAATAAAGGAATATGAAAGTGAATAATTATGTGAAAACCGTGTTACCGGGCCCGTATTATAATTCCGGAGCCCAGAACAGGTTTATTATATAT
>ML300671.1:3119-68400 GCA_005239495.1 Nicotiana undulata | reverse complement strand
TTTTGATATGTTCTTCTTCTTCTTCTGGTTCACGAATGAAATCTGGTCTGGAGTCTATGTCCGGATGTTCTGGCTCATTCTTGATGATTACAGGATTTGTTTCGTCATTATCCTCTTCCGTATGTAACTTAGTTATCTTACAAAATATAATATGGAGTACTAATATTTATATTGGTAAGAAAATTCAAGTAACTAAAATGTTAGCCACGTATTTACAATATGTTACCATGGATATTATTATAAAAAATATTATTTACCAATATTGAAGAATTGAGTAGCTTAATTCAAAGTTCTAAAATACTTATATTGTTAAAAAGTAGACAGTCTTTCTTTATACTTCTATAAGAATTTGTATAAATTTCAATATTGTCTAACCAAAAATAAGACAGAAAATCCACGATTAAAAATATCGTTTGTCACGACCCAAATTTCCAACCTTAGGGATCGTGATGGCGCCTAACACCACACTTGCTAGGCAAGCCAATATTAGAATTCGATTAACTACTTTGCATTTATTATCCATTTAGACATAATAAAATAATTTAAAATAAACTGAATCAATTGGTTATCGATACATAATTTCTAAAGATAAAATAATAAATAATTGAATAAAACGAACCACGAACTAATCACATAAATAGATCTAGAACTACCCCAGAGTCTGGTGTCATATATCACGAACTACTACAGAATACTACAAATAATGGGCTGAAAGAAATAGTGTAATTGTTCTGAATATAATAAAACAGCGTTTATGAAAATAGGAGAAGACTTTCGGGATCTGCGAACGCCGGCAGATATACCTCGTGTCTCCGAATGAATGGATGGCTGCTCTAAAAATCTCTACTGCTGGATAGTATCTGGGTCTGCACAAAAGAGTGCAGAGTGTAGTATCAGTACAACCGATTCCATGTACTGAGTAAGTGCCGAGCCTAACCTCGACGAAGTAGTGACGAGGGTACGGCGGGGCATTAATAATATATAACATGTGACAAATATATATACAATAATGCAATAAAACAATTCTACACGAACAAGAAAAAATATAACTGAAACAATAAATATAATAACTCAGTCGCCTATTCCGGGCCTCAAATATCACCAAGATCTCACACAAGTTTTCGAATTTCCAAACTTTTACTTTAAAATAACAGTATGTGCAGAGTATGAGAAAAACCGTAGAGTAAAACAATAAATTTCCAAATCTTTATAATAAAATCAGTAAAACACAATTATACTCCCTTATCACTGTCTTGTTGCGGCGCGCAACCCGATCCCACCTGATACCCTTATCACTATCAATTATCCACCCTTATCACAATCTATTTTGCCCCCTTATCACAGCCCCCTTATCACAATCAATTTTGTTTATTCATCAAAAACTTTCACAATTCAGGCCAAGCCTTTCACAATACTTTTATTTCAACAATTGTAAACACAAAACAGTATAGCTCGTAAGCTTTAACCAATATTTTTTCCCAATAAAACCAGCCAGAATATATGTAACCACTGTAATACTGTCAACCCAACTCAGTCTTTATGTACCATGATAGAATCAAGAGAACAGTCAACATTTTTAACACACTTACAACAACAATTGGAAATAATCAAATGAAACCAAATAACCACGCGAACCTCAACAATCACGAAACAGTTAAACTGCATTTCTCACAGCTTCCTCAATAATTATCAAAAATGAAACCAACATGAATATATAAATATATTTCCAAAATAGTGTCAAACAGCTCAACATTTCTGTACCACAAGAGAACCGGATAAACAACCAATACTCTTCCAAAATAATCATAACAATATTTAACAACAAAGTAATAAGGCCTAGTAGTCATAGAAACAACAATGAACATAGAACAATTAAGTCAAGAGTCAATTAAATTAGAAACAGGGAAGGGATCATGTTTAACAGACAATTTGGTGGTGCATAGATACTCGTTACCTCACCTATAAACCACACACATGCTAACTCACATAACAGATAAATTGGGGATTCCTATTCCCTCAAGTCAAGGTTAAACCAAGCAATTACCTCAATTTCGCAGGCCACTCATTGCTCAATTACATCTTTTCCTTTAGAATCTTGCTCTAACTTGCTCGAATCTAATCATAATTAACTCAATATCATTAATTAAGGCTAAAGGAATTAACTTTATTAAAAATTACAATCTTTCCTAAGTTTTCTCAAAAAAAGTAAAAACCCGACCCCGGGCCCGCTTGGTCTAAACTCGGAGTTCGGACCAAATTACGTTTACCCATTCACCCACGAACCCAAATATATAATTAGTTTCGAAATCCGACCTCAATTCGAGGTAAAGATTCAATTTTTACAAAATTCCCTAATTCTACCCAAACCTATAATTGTTACCATAAAAATTCTTAGTTTTTTATTTAAAAGTGATGAAAAACAATGAGTAATTGAAATAGTAAAGTTTAGAAGTGATTACCTATGACTTGGAGATGATATTTGGTGAAGAAATTCGTTCCTAGGGTTGTGGGGTTCGAAAATTTGAAGAAAAATCTGCTCGTTTTATATATATTTTGCTGCCAGTTATTCTGTCTCGTTTCTTATGTCAAACGATCCCAAAACTCGATTTTTATGTCTCCAATGGATTCCTTGTGAAATTTTAGTCAAGTTAGACTTTTGAGTCACTTAATTTGACCTTATAATGAAGGAGATATGTAGGTTTTAATATTTGCAAATAGTGCAGATTTTTAATACGCCGTCAGTGACAATTGCGTAATTAATTATAAAAATCTGGCAACATTAATAAAATGACCATAAAATCCTCATACGACGTCCAAATTTGATGATTCTTTTTGCTACGGGTCCGTAATTACGACCCAAATTCCCAACCTTAGGGATCAGGATGGCGCCTAACACCACACTTGCTAGGCAAGCCAATGTTAGAATTCGATTAACTATTTTGCATTTATTATCCATTTAGACATGATAAAATAATCTAAAATAAACTGAATCAATTGGTTATCGATACATAATTTCCAAATATAAAATAATAAATAATTGAATAAAACGAACCACGAACTAATCACAAAAATAGATCTAGAACTACCCCAGAGTCTGGTGTCACAATTCACGAATTACTACAGAATACTACAAATACTAGGCTGAAAGAAATAGTGTAATTGTTCTGAATATAATAAACATACATTTATGAAAATAGGAGAAGACTCTCGGGATTTGCGAATGCTGGTAGATATACCTCGTGTCTCCGAATGAATGGATGGCTGCTCTAAAAATCTCTAATGTTGGATAGTACCTGGGTCTGCACAAAAGAGTGCAGAGTGTAGTATCAGTACAACCGACCCCATGTACTGAGTAAGTGTCGAGCCTAACCTCGACGAAGTAATGACGAGGGTACGGCGGGGGCATTAAAAATATATAACCTGTGACAAATATATATACAATAATGCAATAAAATAATTCTACATGAACAAGAAAAAATATAACTGAAACAATAAATATAATAACTCAGTCGCCTATTTCGGGCCTCAAAATATCACCAAGATCTCACACAAGTTTTCGAATTTTCAAACTTTTACTTTAAAATAACAGTATGTGCAGAGTATGAGAAAAACCATAGAGTAAAACAATAAATTTTCAAATCTTTATTATAAAATCAGTAAAACACAATTATACTCCCTTATCACTGTCTTGTTGCGGCGCGCAACCCGATCCCACATGTCCACCCTTATCACTATCAATTATCCACCCTTATCACAATCTATTTCGCCCTCTTATCACAGCCCCTTTATCACAATCAATTTTATTTATTAATCAAAAACTTTCACAGTTCAGGCCAATCCTTTCACAACACTTTTATTTCAACAATTGTAAACACAAAACAGTATAGCTCGTAAGCTTTAACCAATATTTTTTCCCAATAAAACCAGCCAGAATATATGTAACCACCGTAATACTGTCAACCCAACTCAGTCTTTATGTACCATGATTGAATCAAGAGAACAACCAACATTTTTAACACACTTACAACAACAATTGGAAATAATCAAATGAAACCAAATAACCATGTGAACCTCAACAATCACGAAACAGTTAAACTGCATTTCTCACAGCTTCCTCAATAATTATCAAAAATGAAACCAACATGAATATATAAATATATTTCCAAAATAGTGTCAAACAGCTCAACATTTCTGTACCACAAGAGAACCGGATAAACAACCAATACTCTTCCAAAATAATCATAACAATATTTAACAACAAAGTAATAAGGCCTAGTAGTCATAGAAACAACAATGAACATAGAACAATTAAGACAGGAGTCAATTAAATTAGAAACAGGGAAGGGATCATGTTTAATAGACAATTCGGTGGTGCATAGATACTCGTTACCTCACCTAT
Source organism: Nicotiana undulata (assembly GCA_005239495.1). Classification (NCBI taxonomy): domain Eukaryota; kingdom Viridiplantae; phylum Streptophyta; class Magnoliopsida; order Solanales; family Solanaceae; genus Nicotiana; species Nicotiana undulata. Next base: position 64,001 of record ML300671.1, on the reverse strand, counting down.
ACACCACACACATGCTAACTCACATAACAAATAAATTGGGGACTCATATTCCCTCAAGTCAAGGTTAAACCAAGCAATTATCTAAATTTCGCAGGTCACTCACTGCTCAATTTCAGCTTTTCCTTTAGAATCTTGCTCTAACTTGCTCGAATCTTAATAATAATTAACTCAATATCATTAATTAAGGCTAAAGGAACTAACTTTATTGAAAATTATAATTTTTCCTAAGTTTTCTAAAAAAAAGTGAAAACCTGACCCTGGGTCCGCTTAGTCTAAACTCGGCGTTCGGACCAAATTACGCTTACCCATTCACCCACGAACTCAAATATACAATTAGTTTCGAAATCCGACTTCAATTCGAGGTAAAGATTCAATTTTTACAAAATTTCTTAATTCTACCCAAACCCTCAATTTTTACCATGAAAATTCTTAGCTTTTTATTTAAAAGTGATGAAAAACAATGAGTAATTGAAATAATAAGTTTAGAATTGATTACTTATGACTTGAGGATGATATTTGGTGAAGAAATTCGTTCTAGGGCTGTGGGGTTCGAAAATTTGAAAAGAAGAAGTCTGCCCGTTTTATATATATTTTTCTACCAGCTATTCTGCCTCGTTTCTCATGTCAAACGATCCTGAAACTCGATTTTTATGTCTCCAATGGATTCCTTGTGAAATGTTAGTCAAGTTAGGCTTTTGAATCACTCAATTTGACCTTTTAGTGAAAGAGATATGTATGTTTTAATATTTACAAATAGTGCAGATTTTTAATACGGCGTGAGTGGCAATTTCGTAATTAATCTGAAAAATCTGGCAACCTTAGTAAAACGACCATAAAATCATCATACGATATCCAAATTCGATGATTCTTTTTGCTACCGGTCCGTAATTACGATACAGATCTAATACTTTATTCAAAACAGAAATCGGAGCTCATTATTTTTCTCAAGAACACTTAAAGTTCACTATTTATCAACCGGACGTCCGAATCACGTCAAATAAAATTCTCACCAAATTTTGCAGACAAGGCTTAAATATCATAACAAACCTGTATTGAGCTCTGGAACCAAAATACGGGTTCGATACCAATGGTTTCAAACGTTAATTCATTTCTTTGTTTCATTAATAATTCAGCAAAATAATTTCTTTCAAAAATTGATTTCTAAGGCGTGGGACCTCAGAATTCAATTCCGGGCATACGCCCAAGTCCCATATTTTACTGCGGACCTCCTGGGATTGTTGAAACACAGATCCGAGTCCGTTTACTCAAAATATTGACTCAAGTCAACTAAAATCAAATTTTTAATTCTAAAAATTATTATTTCTTATATTTTCACATAAAAGCTTTCCGATTTTACGTCCGGATTGCGCACGCAAATCGAGGTGATTAAAATTAATCTTTTTATTTTATTTAATTGAGTTGATTATATGAAAAATTCACTATCCATATTATTCCACTCAAGCCTGTCACATGGCATTATAAAAATTATTTTAAGGTTAATCCAATTCGGAACATGAACCATAACAAATTACCTATTAAATCGATACAAGAGTACCAGCTACAATACCGATTCTTCAAGATGAGTTCCTAGTAGTATCAGTCATAAGCCCAAATTGTCTCTTGATTTAATAGTCATATTTAGTTGGTTCTCACTAAAATGAGTTGTGGCGCACTAACTATGCAAACTTTTTACTTTTTTTTTGCAAAAGTATAAATTTTTGAGATTTTTTTATTCTTATACACTATTTGAAACTTTATTACGAAAAATATTTATGTTTTGATATTTACTCAACTTAAACACATTTTAGTTATAAAATATATACAATTTATCTTAAAAGGCTCCCAAATCCATTATTTGTGTCTCCAATCAAGGGATTTAGTTACACCTTTTTCCTTTTTTCTATTTCTCTTTCTTTTATTTTTCTTTCGCCTTAATTCACGGTAATCACTGTTAAATTTATTAGGTGTATAAGTTACCAAATCACAATAATTTATTTCGGATGAACAAAAAAAATTATGTCGAGAAAAACTAGGAAATTTAGTCGTTATTTATTTTCCAGTGTAGCAAAAATAAGTTTGAAGCGTCTGCTTTGTTGAATCAGACAAGAAAAGGAACAAAATATCTTCAGATATTTGAAGAAGATTTTTTCCAAAAAAATCGAAAATGATTCCAGAACATTTTCAAAATATAAGAAATGTAAGAGTTAGACCACATAATCATTTGCCGGATATTCGTAATATTTTTCTTTCAAAATCAGTGTTGAGTTTTAACCTCGTATAGTTTATACCCACCTCAATTTTTCTTTATCTACAATTTATTTATAACTTTCATACATTATTTCTACTCAGTTATATATAACTATAATATTATACCACTTAAATATAATTTTTATACAATATGTCTTTTGTATATTTTGTATTTGATTTATACATAGTAAAAATAAATTTCATACAACTAATTATATATTATATTACTTATCTACAACTGGCACACATTATTTCTATCAAGTTAAATATAACTACAATAACATACAATTTAAATACAAATTTTATATAATTTTTATACAATATGTCTTTTGTATATTTCATTCGAAGGTAAGGATTTTGGGGAGAAAAAAAAATTCGATTTAAAAATTTGAATTATGAAAATAAAAATAAAAATAGAACTTCATGAAAAAAGGGCTTAATTGTTACAAGTAATTCAGTTACCAAAATGCGAGATTCTCGCCTATTATATACTGCTAAAGGATAAAATATAAGGATTTCTTTTAGTTTTAACCATGGTTTAAGGTTTGGTTAGATAAATAGAAAGGACAGTTGTCATTATATTAGACGTGCACTAGTGGAATCGGAGGTGAGCCAAATCGGGGTGAATGAGATAGGATGTGGAGAGAGAAAAAAACGTAAGGGGAGTAGAAATATACGGTAGAATTAATTTAGGATATTAATTAATATCATTAATTCTCTTAAACTATACATAAATAATAATTTGTATATAAAATAAAATTATAGTAAAACTTGAGTAGGGAAGATAATATAATGTCTATAATATATAGGAGTGTAAAAATTTCTAAATCCATATGACTAAACGCCGCCTAGTGAACATTTGAAATAACGTAAACGTATTAACATAGTTTGATCAAATTAAATGATCAAACACAAATTGTTTATCATCAAAAGTGTTTCTTTTTTAAAAGTACTTTTCAAAATAAGCTGATTTTAGAAGTTTGGTCAAGCAGGCTATAAAACTTAATCCCCACTACTCTTATCAATTGGATCAGGTTGATGAAAATAACAGAACATGGGCCAAGGCCCAAATAAAATACAACTACATAAGCTCTCGTTTGGCCATAGAAGCTTTATTTTTCAAATAAATGAAAAATATTGTTTGTTTATGAAATATGATCATGTTTTGGGGGGGGAAATTCAAAAAAATTCAGGTTCCCACAAACCCCGTCAGGCAGTTTTTGGATGAATATTTTTCTCCCACTCACAAAATTTCAACTTTTCTTCAAATAAAATACATGTCCAAACACAAATTAACTTTCAAAAATATTTTTTTAACGCAACTCCAAAAACTCTATTTTCAAATTCAATCAAATCTATGTCCAAACGCTAGCAAAATAAATTGACATGATGTACTAACTTATGTTTATAGAGTATGTAATTAGAAATTTAGAATAGACGAACTAATAAATGTCATCGTATGTCCTTTTTAAAGCCAATATATTGATATATTATATTTCATTTGGAAAAAAAAATCAAATATAGATTGATGTACTGGTTCTTTCTAGTTGTTCATTGAAGGCGATTGATTTACATATCAATTGCTACTTTGGACATTTAGATATGTATGAGATTATCTATGTTAATTAGTTTATCATTTAGTATTTACCATCCATTTTGAGATTAAGAAAGAGATGAGAATTACTGGGATTTTTCTAGTAGGCAGCGAGAAGACTAGTAGTATCGATAAGAGGCTACATCAATAGCTGAAATTTTCTGCACTTACTTGATGTCTAGCTTCCCAACTGGTAGACGGAGGAGAGTCGGTCTTGCACACTAAGTCAGAATATGACACGCATTTCACGTCTCTACAAGCATATCATCACGGATAAAATATAAAATTTAAAGTTATATTATTTTGAGTATGATGAATTTATGAATATATTTAAAAATCACATAAATGACGTTAATTTGGGAACTAGATGAGTTTATTTTCTTTTATATCCAAGTAATACTGGATTATACACTATACAACAACAACAACAACAACAATTCAACAAATGTGGCATGGAGGAGGGTAGAATGGGTAGAGAGGCTGTTTTCGATAGACCTTCGGCTTAAAAAGACGAAAGAGACAATATATCAGTATCATCAACAAAAACTATAGAAATAATAACAACACCACAAGAACCAGTAAATAGATGGAAAGCAAAAACAATAACGAGCAAATAAGGCACAACATTATGAAAACGGAATAGTAGTGTGAAAGAGTAGTACACTATAGAGTTTAAGCCTCCGTTTGGCCATAGATTTTGCTGCATTTTTTCTAAATTTTTTTGGCAAATACCTGTTTGTAGAGCCGTCAAAATGGGCTTGGCCCAAGAGGACAACCCAACCCAGCCCGCTAGTTTGGTAGGTTGGGCTAAGATTCTTTGAGTCCATTTAAAACCGACGCTTCTAAGCCCAACCCAAGTCAGCCCACTGGCCCTTTATGCTTGACCGAGGTTGGGCCGGCCCGTGGACAAAAAATTAATTAAATTCAAATTATTAACTATAAATAGGTAAAAATTATTAACTATAATCTCTATTCCCGAATCCTAAATTGCTCATTTACTCATCTATATCAACTAGAATCTAGATTTTTGACATGCATGTAATATGAAAAAAAATTAGTTTTTCTTTTGCTTAATTAATAACATACTCAAAAAAAATTATGTGATCAATAATAATATTTATTCAAAAGAAAATATTACTTTAAGCGGTCGATGATCAGTTTGGATTACTTTAATATTTCTATTATATAGAAAAAGAAAGATGGTTGACCAATGACATACATGTCATTTCATAAAAAGTCCATGTTTGCATTTCTTAAATGCAAAACTATGCCATCTTGATCCACGTGAACCCCACATTCCTCTAGCCACAACTCTCCTTTAAATGCACTATGCATGCGTTGATTAGACTGTTTGTGCGGTGCAAATGCTCATTTTTAACCTTTTTCTCAATTTGGAAAATTATTAATTTTATTTTATTCAAATAGAAGTTTTCATAGAGAAAGTAAAATTAATTTTTAAATAATACAACAACAAAAAGAAGTATCGATATTTACAAGATTTTCATATTTATCCATACTATTTTAAAGCAATTTGAAAATAAAAATTAAATGGTTTTCATATATCCGATTGTGATGACCCAAAAGGGTCATCCCTTATTTTATAAGTCAAAACTGTGTACCGAGGCCTTGAAAATCTCCTTTTATCTCACCTCATTTTACATGTGCATCCCGAACGTATATCCGGGAAGCTTTTATATGAAAACTGAAAAAATGCTAAATTTGCCTTTAAAATTGAATTTAAGTTGACTTCGGTCAATATTTTGGGTATACGGACCCGGACCGGTGATTTGACAGTCCCGGAGGGTCCGTAGGAAAATATGAGACTTGGGCGTATACCCGGAATCGAATTCCGAGGCCCTAAGCCCGAGAAATGAATTTTTGAAAGAAATTATTTTTCTGAAAATGTAAGAGTTTTGGAAATTTGGTTATAACTGAAATTTATGGTATCGGGCCCGTATTTTGGTTCCGAAGCCCAGAACAGGTTCAATATGATATTTAAGACGTGTCTGTAAAATTTAGTAAGAACGGAGGTCGTTTGATATGATTCGGACCCGTAATTGTGAAATTTGATACTTTGGAAGTTTTTGAGATTTTTCCTTGATTTCTATGCTAAATTCATTGTTTAAGATGTTATTTGGCGATTTGATCGCACGAGTAAGTCCGTAGGATATTTTTGAGGTTGTGTACATTTTTGGTTTGGAGCCCCGAGGGCTCGGGTGAGTTTCGGATAGGCGTCGGGGTGATTTGAACTTAGAAAATCTGGTGTTTTTGCTATTTGTTGGTGTCTGAGTTTTTATACCATGCGAGTGCGTGGTAACCCACGCGAACGCACAACAAAAATTGGGATGGGGACAGGTTTGCACTATGCGAACGCATAGAACCAGGTGCGAACGCGGAGCCTTAGGAGTTTACTCTACGCGAATGCACCCGGGCAGTCGCGATCGCATAGAATAGTAAGGAGGCTGGGGGTTGGGTAGAATTACACTGTGCGAATGCATCCCTTGTGATGCGAACACGATGGGCAGGGGAGGGGCAGCCTATGCGAACGCAAAGGGCTGGTCGCGAACACATAGAACACTTTTTGCCCAGTCTTTTAAAAAGAGTAACGAACACGGAATATCTTCAAAATTTCATAACTCTTTCACTAAAACTCAAACTTGGGCGATTTTTGAAGAGGGATTTCACCAGAAAACCATAGGTATGTGTTCTTAGACTTGTTTTCTTCAATTTTAATTAACACCCATTAGATTTCTAGGCCTAAATCATGTTCTTAAGGGTAAAATATTAGGGATTTTATAAATTTGGGAATTTAGACCTCGTTTTGGGGTTGGATTTCGAAACTAATTACATATTCGGGCTCGAGGGTGAATGGGTGATCGAGTTTTGGTCCGAACCTCTTGTTTTGACCAAGCAAGCCCGGGGTCGATTTATGACTTTTTGGAAAGAATGCTAGAAAACCTATAATTAAGCATTGGGATTGAACTATTTAGCGTTTATTGATGTTATTAAGTCAGTTATGTCTAGATACAAGTGAATTGGAGTCAAATTCAGAAGGGAAAGTGGTAATCGAGGCTTGAGTTGGTCGTGAAATTTGAGGTAAGTGTTTGACCTAACTTTAGCTTGAGGGAATAGGTGTTGTGTCCTATTTGCTATATGTTAGTATCATGTTCAACGTATAGGTGAGGTGACGAGTACCTATACGTTGGTGTCAAGCATGCCCGTGAGTCGGATATTATGAATGATGTGATTTTTCATTGATTCTTACTTGATTATTACTTGAGTTTCACTTTGTGGTTATTCATATTGGTAGAAATTCTTGATATTGAATAGTGTGGAGTATTGTTTTCAGTGGGGGAATGTTATGTGAAATATGTACTCGAGTGAGATTGGTTATAGTTGTGTCCCTTGCTGAGATGGTGTTAATTCTAATGTTGTTCCCTTGCTGGGATGTTATGATTTATTATTGTGGTTTATATTGTTGGTTTTCCTTGTCGGACTTCTGTTATTGATATTGTTTGGGTGAGGAAGAGTGTAAAGCACGAAGGAAGATGTCGTGTATTGATTATTGTGAGGATGAGAGTGTAAAAGCACGAAGGGCGATGTCGTACCATATTATGATATTAAAAGCACAAAGGGTGATGTCGTGCCGTTTCTATTGATTTATTGTGAGGATGAGAGTAAAAACACGAAGGGTGATGCCGTGCATTTGCATTTACTATTTGGTGAGGATGAGAGTAAAAGCACGAAGGGTGATGTCGTGCCGTTTCTATTGATTTATTGTGAGGATGAGAGTAAAAACACGAAGGGAGATGCCGTGCATTTGCATTTACTATTTGGTGAGGATGAGAGTAAAAGCACGAAGGGTGATGTCGTGTACTGTTTTTCTCTGCGATGTTATTTCCTGTGTTTAAGTTGATATTTGAATTGTTTACTTATTTCATTATTTCCATTATTTGATATTCCTTTCCCCAGCATGCCCCACTTTTCCTTGTATAGTTGTTTACTTCCTGTTATTATTATTTCCTCCGTATGTTATTAAATTGCAAAGGTTAATTTGGTTATCGTGTCCTAACCTCGTCACTACTTCGTCGAGGTTAGGCTCGAAACTTACTCAGTACGTGGGATCGGTTATACTGATGCTACACTATGCACATCTTTGTTGTGCAGATCCCGATACAGGACCCTACGGACATTAGAGCGAGGAGGATGTCTTCAGTCCACGTGGAGACACCGAGGTAGTCATGTTGGTGTCCGCAAGCCTTGGCGTCCCCTCCTATTTCTTTTGTATCCTGTTCTAGTTATTTCAGAAACAGATGTACTTAATTCATTCAGACATTTACATGTATTATTCCTAGACCGTCCGTGAGTTTGTGACTCCAAAATTTTGGGATTGGTATTGTGAAATCTCGTACAGGCATTAAATTGAGTTAATGTACCTTGCTTCACTTTGTACTTTCATTTACGTTAGTGTTGTATATCACCTGTTATTGAATAATAATAAAGAAATAAGATAAATTAAACATTCACGTTGGCTTGCCTAGCGGGTTCAACGTTAGGCGCCATCACGGTCCCGACGGTGGGAAATTTGGGTCGTGACACCGATCATACTATTTGAAGGTGATTTCAAACTAAATATTTTCATATTCAAAAGTAATTTAAAAAAATATAGCTTGTTAAATCTCAAAAGTTAATTTAAGTAATGAGAATTTGTTCCTAATGTACTAGGAAGTTATATCTTATATACTTATTGATGTGATAATTTAATCTATATGGTTTGAACTCTATTCTTCCATTATAAGTTTTCAACTATCAATAGGTTGTCTTAAACATTATTTGTTATAATTTTTATATTGTTTTATTGTGAAAATTAACACATGATAATTTCATAAAAAATAAAATATTTCTCTCGTATCCTTAAAATGAGGAAAACATAAAAATCTATATATTTTATATATAATTCTATCAAATGTTTATTATTTTATCACTCGTTAACATCAATTTAAACGAGTTATAATAAAATATAATTTGAACTACTATATTGAATTACCTCATTAAGAATGAAAAATTAAGAATTTGTTAATTTTGATGTATAGAAGATATAAAATCATAATTTTTTTCATCTTTTATCATATTGTAAATAATGATGTTGTTGGTTTAAACTTTCATCAAGTAGTTGTTCCCACTACTGAAATACTTGCAAGACCAATTTGGATGTATTCCAGATTAGTTTACATACATATCGATATGCTTTTTATTCTAGAAATTATTAATATAGATGACACTTGTAGCTTTTTAATGTATTCTCTTATAAAATATTCGAATATAGTGGGGAAATAATATCATGGCAAACTGCATATGTTACCCCCTGAACTATGGACCAAATCCTTATTAAATATTTTTTGACCGCAAAAATTATCTGACACGTTCAACCTTTTCAAAGTGTGTCTAATACACACCTATTTTGTTACGCTTAACAAGAAAAAATGAGCGCTTAAAACTTGTAAATATTTTTCCGAAATCCATATTTTAGTGCCACGTGTCAAGATAATAGTAATATTTTCCTTATTTCTAATTTTATCAAATTAAAAAAGCTTCTAAGCATCTGTTTTATCTCGGTCTTCCCCAAACTACCAGGAACAACCCCTCCCCCCTCTCCGGTCTTCCCCAACTCCCTTTCTGTTTTGTTCTTTCTTTGCCATTTACAAAATTCACCAAAATTCATGATGAATAATTAATGAAGGTACTGTAAATTTTCCTTAAAATTGTCTTCCAAACTTCTCGTGCTTCATTTTCTATCATTAAAACCCACATAAACATCTAAATCTTTACATAAATAATATGTTGTATTTCATAAGAATTGACTGAAATAATATAATCACCAACTCGGTTTCTGTCATATAAGAAAATATTTGAGATTTTATTCACACTGAAGTTGTTTTATTCATGAAAACAAGATTTGTTTAATTCATGAAAGAGGCGGAAGAAAAGGAACCTCAACGACTTCTTTCATTTCCGAATTAGCTTGCGACAAGTCCTAGCATTAGTATGAGTTCGTTGACCGCGTAAGCGTCCAGTGTGCTTCTTTCACGACATGCTATAGTCCTGAAGGTGAGGTCGTCTTTCTTTCTGGCCGCCATACGGTTCGCCTTAAAGAGAGAGACCAGAAGAATGATTCATTTGGATCGACGAGCTTTTGAAAAACTGACTTTGATTTGCTTTATTTAATTGTGGTATGAGATATGAAAATGGAGGAGGATATGAAGAACAGAGGAATTGCAATTTCAGTTTCATCTCTTTCATTTTTGGCCTTGGGTTAGTTATAAAAATTGAATCTGCGTGAAGGTTAAGAAGCAATGTTAATGACTTTTTTCTGGTGGTGTCAACTGTGGCGGAAGACAAAAGAAGATGGAGATGTTAGAGGATTTTTTAAATTGGGGTATAAGAGAAATTTTAAATATTTTCTCTTAAAAAACAATAATGACACGTATTATGGTCCTATTGGTGCGTGACATTCGACATTTTTTTTAAACTGGTAAAAAAAAGAGAGGTGTGTATTAGACACACGTTGAAAAGGTTGAGCGTGTAACATAAGTTTCGTGCTCAGAAACTGTGTAACAGGGATTTGATGCATAATTCAAGGGGTAACTTGTATATTTTGCCTAATACTATTGATATCAAATTTTCAATTTGATGTTTGTGTTTGACATCGAATGGAGATTAAAATGAGTATTATAGCACGAAATCTTTTTTATGTTAATTGGAGCAACTTAATAAGTTATAATTTATAGTTTAAATTTTATGTAAGTTACTAAAACAAATTAATTGTAAACTGTGATCCCCAATATCATATTCATGACTAACTGGATATAATAATAATTTATTTATTTATCAAAAAATTAACTAAACACCAACAAACAATAATTTTAATGAAATTGCAATGTTGCGCCCGTATACGGGCCTTTCCTCGTCTTGTATTATTAATATTTAAACTACTCTTTGGTATATAAAAAGATCAATATCAAATACACACGAGAAAATACTTGATCACCAGCAAATTCCAGCAATTCTAAAATTTTTATGGACTATAATAATGAAATCAACAAATGATGTTAATATTCTAAATTTAAAAACATCATCATATGAACTTATCGAATCAATCCTTGAATCTGAGAAAAATGAAAGAAAAATATTAAGAAAATATTCATATTACTTTAAAAAAGAACAACTAGAGATATAGAGAATTTGCATTTCAATTACGAGATTCCTCGTCAAATATCAAGCTTTTTGTACGCTCTAAGCAAACAAAAGTTGTTTATATGATTAACGATTACGTCATGAAAAAATATTTAAGGATTTAAATAAATATCTTTTTCTAAAAAATATGTCGGGCCGACCCGCCCTATCCCGCGACCCTCTTAGGGCTGGGTTGGGCTGTCCATTTTAAGGCCCATTCATATGGCACCAGCCCGTCCTAGTCCACCAAATTTAAAAGCCCATGAGGCTTGGGCTGGGCTGGGTTGGATTGACTCGTCTTGACAGCTCTGCCTGTTTGTTTATAAATTTTATCCATATTTTGATAAATCTCTAAATCCTAAAACTCAAATCCGAAAATTAACTCAAGAGCTGTTTTTGGCCCAAAATATTACTATTTGATATATTTTTTTTATTTTTAAAATTGCCCTAAATTTTTATATTTTATAAGAAAGCCTACTTTTCTGTTGTTATGACCCAACTAATCCATATCTCCCCACTTTTTCCTCATTAAACTCACGCGACTTTAACCTTCTTTATAAACAGAAGAAAATCTTCGCCAAAGTTGTTGTGCCAATTTGTGGCAATCCACCGGAAAGATAAAATTTGAAGGTAATTTGCTAAATCTGCTATTATTTGTATAAATTTTCTTCATATCTGTTTCGCTTGTTGTGTACGAAATTTCTTTAGAGTTATTGAATATTCTTGATAATTTTTAATACTTATGGGTATAAGTCAAAGTTTATTTTTTTTTCAAAACAAAAGTGAAATATGTTTTTTTTTTTAAAAGAGTCTTATTTTGAAATTAGGAGCATTCTAGAATGTTCTAACTCCTAACGAAGCAAGGCCGTTCAATTCCCTAGCTCCAATAAAACCACGGATCCCACACACGAAGCTACTCCTCTTTTCTCTTTTCTCCATTCCCCGACTCACCTGATAGTCAAGACGCCCCTCCTTCCTCTTCTCGCCGCTACTTTCCATCGGTACGTACTCATCGATCGATGATTATAACATTAATTGATTAGTCGATTTTACAGTTTGATTTTATTTCGTAATTTGTAGTGAACTTTGATGTTAATTTTGTAGATCTATTCGTGTTTTTGGTGTTTAGATCGAATTTTGACTCAGTAAAAGCGATCGAAGAAGAAGATGTTTGGAAGGGCACCGAAGAAGAGCGATAACACAAAGTATTATGAGATCTTAGGAGTTCCGAAGAGTGCTTCTCAGGATGATCTCAAAAAGGCTTACCGTAAAGCCGCCATCAAAAACCATCCCGACAAGGGAGGCGATCCTGAAAAGGTAATTTTACTGAGTGTTTATAGATTACCTATTTTAGCAATTGCTTCTACCTTTGTGTACAGATTGGTCTGTGAATTGATTTAGATCTGTAATCTGTTAATTTTTATTCGTTGTATTGTTTATGGCTTTATGCTTTAGTTGAAGTCGATCAACTTGATAATGTTTAGTGGTAGTGTAATTCTACCCTCAGATTTAGCTGAACTACAATAGAGGCATTGCCCTTAATATAACATTTTTTTTAGGTTTAATAGGCTGTGATTAATTGCTGCACCCAACGGTGTGACTTAGTGGTCAGTGAAGTGGGTCGAAAATCATGAGGTCGAAATATGAATCTGTCGAAGCCTCGGTGGGGACAAATTTCCAGTAACTGTGCTGGTGGGAGGTAGCAGGTACCTCGTGAAATTTATCTAGGTTGGCTCAAGCTGGCCCGTAATCTCAATTATTAAAAAAATAGGCTGTGATTAATTGGGCTGCATGCCTTCTAAATTAGCCACAATGTGCACGATGTTGTTACATTGTGAACTGCAATTACTGTTGTTTTGGTTATGTTCTGTATGTTGCTGAGAGATATCTCGATGAATCAGTTTTGTTTCTTTGGTTCTTTTAGCTTAAGGAGCTTGTCCGAGCTTATTAGGTTCTTATTGACAGTTGATGAATTATTTGGGCTCTTTGGTTCTTTCAGTTTAAAGAGCTTGCCCAAGCTTATGAGGTTTTAAGTGACCCGGAGAAGCGTGAGATATATGATCAGTATGGTGAGGACGCTCTCAAGGAAGGAATGGGCGGTGGAGGTGGTGGACACGACCCATTTGACATATTCCAATCCTTCTTCGGTGGTGGAAGCCCCTTTGGAGGTACGTTTGCTGCGCATGCTTGAAGTTGACTTTGCTTTTTTGTTTTTGTTTTTTTTGTTTTCACGTTTGTGAAATTACTTTATCTACAATTTTTCTGATGTCCAGGTGGCGGAAGCAGCAGAGGTAGAAGACAAAGAAAAGGAGAGGATGTTGTCCACCCTCTCAAGGTTTCTTTGGAGGATGTTTACAATGGGACATCAAAGAAGCTTTCACTATCTCGTAATGTATTGTGCGCAAAGTGCAAGGGGTGAGTATATAGCTTGATTAGTTATGTTTCAACTTCATTTTTCATTTTTTGTGGAGTCACTGTAGTGTGTGCCAGGGGCGAGTATTTTTCACTATGTCACGATATCTTGCATTCACGATTGTGTTATATTGTCATTTCCAGTAAAGGGTCTAAGTCAGGTGCTTCAATGAAGTGTTCTGGCTGTCAAGGGTCTGGGATGAAAGTTTCTATTAGACAGCTTGGTCCATCCATGATCCAGCAGATGCAGCACCCTTGCAATGAGTGTAAGGGTACTGGTGAGACAATTAATGACAAGGATAGGTGCCCACAGTGTAAGGGAGAGAAGGTTGGGCAGGAGAAGAAGGTGTTGGAAGTTCACGTGGAGAAGGGTATGCAGAATGGGCAGAAGATAACATTCCCAGGCGAGGCAGATGAAGCGGTAAGATATTTAGTCACATTTTTGAAATAATTTGCTTATAATAACTGAATCTTGACATGAGTTCATTGATTTGTGCTTTTGCAGCCGGACACTATTACTGGAGACATAGTTTTTATCTTGCAACAGAAGGAACATCCTAAGTTCAAGCGAAAGGGAGATGATCTTTTTGTTGAGCACACATTGACCTTGACCGAGGCCCTATGTGGTTTCCAGTTCATCTTGACTCACCTAGACAACAGACAGCTGCTGATCAAGTCCCAACCTGGCGAAGTTGTCAAGCCTGGTAGGCACAATAACCCCTAATGACCGTTAAAGATTATGTTTACTGCACTTGGGAGTCTCCCATAATAGGCTGATTCATCAGTTAATTCCCCTGGCCAGTGCCAATCTTTTAGCATTACCCTCAAATATTTGCCATTTATGAGTTAAAATGGCAAATATAGGAACCTTTTCTTCTCAGGTTCTTATGCAACTATTTAGATTCATGTAGTCATGTGTATTTAAGCCCCCCCCCCCTCTCTCTCTCTCTGCACACGTGCACATGTGTGTGTTTTTATGTCTGTCCGTCTCCTGCCCTTGGTTAATTTTGGTTGTGGTTCACTTTTTGGTTTCTGATGGATAGGCTGTAGTTCTGATAATATCTCGTGGATACTGACCACAATTTCTATTGGCTATGCAGATCAATTTAAGGCTATCAACGATGAAGGAATGCCAATGTACCAAAGGCCTTTTATGAGAGGGAAATTGTACATTCATTTCACTGTTGATTTCCCCGAGTCATTAACCCCAGAGCAGTGCAAGAACCTTGAAGCGGTGCTGCCGCCAAAACCCAAAATGGAAGTATCTGAAATGGAATTGGATGAATGTGAGGAGACTACTTTACATGATGTGAACATTGAGGAGGAGATGCGAAGGAAGCAGCAAGCAGCCCAAGAGGCTTACGACGAGGATGATGATATGCCTGGTGGTGCACAGAGAGTCCAATGTGCACAGCAGTAATTTGGTATGCTTCAAGAAATTAACAGGGCCTACTCTCCCCTGGTAAAAACCATGACATTGTCAGGAACATTGCTATCTGTGGTAGGAGGTAGATTACTAGTAAAGGAGTTGGGAATCTTTATTATGCAAACTAACACTATAAGCAGAATTTTACTGCTTGACAATTGCAAGTGTGCTTACATGTTTTCGCAATTTGTTAGTTATTTTATTCAATCGAACACCTGGCATCTTACTTCTATCCTTTTTAATTTCAAGTCCGAATGTGAAAACGAACGTGAACCTGCCTGAGGAAACAACTAGTGAAAGTCTTTTACATGTATTTTCTCACTTATGAATTGGCATGCCTGCTCTTTATACTAGAACAGAGATGGATGGTGACATACGATAGTTGGATCTTGGATGACATTGTCACCAGATCATTAGTTCTCTGGTTTAAAGTTATAACACGGAGGACTGGCTTTTTGAGTTACAAAAGAACGATGTGCTCCAGAGCAGTATAGCACAAAATGAGCAAATAATAAACATACGTTACTGGTAAGAGTAAAACCATAAAAAGTTAGCCTAAACGGGTAAGGGATTCCATCATTGTTGTAACACTTGAGCAATCGATAGTAAATGTTTGTAATCATGATATATATATATATATATATATATTTTTTACTATAATTAGATTTAAATGCTCTTAAAGCTATTTACTGACAAATATAAAGTTAAAAGTATCTCTACTAGGAGAAGGATAAATCAGACAAGGTAATGACAAAAGTGAAATGAAGAAAGAGTTCCAGTTAGCGTTTAATCTATATCTATTATATACTATATTAAAAGCACGAAGATTCTTAGCAAAATATCGTTCGTCTTTTTTGCCCTTTAAATATAAATTTCACACTAGACAAAATAGTCATTTGAGTATTTTCCTAAAATTTAGGACTTTAATTTCAATTCAACTAAAATTTTACTTATTAAATATTTTCTTATGAGCTATGTAGAAGTCCTAATATTTTGGACTTCAAAAATCAAGAAAATTTTACCTTACAGAAATCCTTGGCTTCCTAAATTTCATATTAAAATTTGCTATTGTACACGACCTTGTAGAATACCTACACGAAGAACCATTTTCTTTCTTCAAAAGAAACAGAACATACACAATTATAGTACGTAGCTGTAAATTGTATACATATCCGCTTTATTCCAAACCAGAATTATTTAGGAAGTAGACTAGCTTTTTCATATTCTTTTAAATGAATATATTTATATTTTCCATCATAATTCATTATTGCATACCAAAATGTTAATACATATTTGAAATATTATTAAATATGAATTATCTCATTATTATTATTATTATTATTATTATTCTCATTATTATTATTATTCTCATTATTATTATTATTATTATTATTATTCTCATTATTATTATTATTATTCTCATTATTATTACTATTATTATTATTATTATTATTATTATTATTATTATTATAATATAACTTTATCATAAATTTGTTATATCAAGCATATTTTACTAGTTAATCCCACAAGGGACAACTGGATAACTTTAGTAATAGGAGGTAAAATCAATAAGGGCTAAATATGCCAGGCAAGATTTATCCTAAGTAGCTTACGTAGCTATACATGCGCATTAATATTTTTATACATATATTTTTATCAATCTATCTATCTCTGTCTATATCTATATCTATACTACATTAAAAGCACGAAGATTAATAGTCTTAGCAATTTACAATCTGTACTAAACTATGAAAGGAACGAAAACCTGCCATTCATCTAACAAAAAAAAGAACATTTATTTTTTGTGTTCTTGATCTGATCAAACAACATTTTGTCACACAAGTAATTATGATACTTGAAGCTTACGTTGTTTGCTTTGATCTGGTAAAACAACAAGTTGGAAAGTAAGATTTGTTGTTTTGACCAGTGGATACAACTACAAGAAAACCCTATATATAAAGAAAAAAGTTCTTGTTTAGAGTAAGTTTTGAGATTCACAAACCACTATCATCCATGGCTATTAAACCGTTGTTTATGTTAATTGCAAGAATCCTCACATTTGTTTTCCTTCTTATATCACTCATCGTCCTCGCCACAGCTGACGATTATAATCACATTTCCACTTATCGGTAAGTTTGGTTAACTTATGACCTTTATCTACCTGCACACAATCAGAGCTCACAAATTCAAACCGTCAAAACAGTCTTTTGCATAAATGCAAAATAAAAAGTCGCGTATAATAGACTCAATACAGTCTAAATCTTTCTTGGACCGCGTGCATAGTAGGAGCTCAGCACATTACGCTGTCTTTTTCTTTTATTTATTTATTTAAAACTTCATTGAAAGAAGCATAATTCTCGTTGAATTTTTTGGTGGTTGTAATTAAATTAAATTTGCAGTTACACGTTCTCTGCAATTGTTATTGGATTAGTGTACACATTCCTACAAACTGCCTTGACAATATTTCATATGATCTCTGGCCAAAACATTTGTGGAGATGTCTTGACTCACTTTGAATTTTATGGTGATAAGGTACGTCTATATACTTTGATCTTTTTAGAAACTCGAATATATGAACAATATTGAATTTATTAAGATGAAATAAAATCTTTTGTATCTTCATAAAACTTTATAATACCACGCCCACGGCAACGTTATTATATCATTTGATATCTTAATGACTTGTATATTATATCATTAATGGTGAATGAAAATATTAAGATTTAAAAAAAATATATATATATATGAAGCGGTAAACTTAACCTGATAATAAAAATTCTTCAAACTGTCAGTACACAGAACATAAACTTTTGCAGATAACGTCGGGCTCGGCTTTTATTTTGTAATTTTGTTTGGGGACAGGTTTCTTCCCATCTACTAGCCACTGGAGCAACAACAGGTTATGGAATTACCTCTGGAGCAGCTGCTAGTCTTCTTCTGATAGCATTCTTCTTCTCTGCAATTTCCTCGGTTTTTTCTTCTTTTAATCTCCATAGTAAGAGTTGAATTCCCATATATAGTTATATGTAGTGTAGTGTGTAGACCAAGTATTTCGTGTTTTGGACAATCTTAGTATACTTTTTTTGTTTCTACTAGTTTTTTATAGTGTAGGAGTGAACTGTAATCATCTCATCTTAAAAACTATCTAAGCAGAGGTGGATGCACGTTAGTCGAACCGGTGTCGCCGGAAAATTTTACTAAATAGACATATAACCAGTGTAGCAAAACACATATATTAATTAAAGGCGAAATACATACTTTACCCATCGATATTGTACTCAAATCCCTTTTACACACCTGTTAAATACGAGAATAATATTACACATTAAAACTTTTAAAAGTGCATCAATTACACACCTCTTTTGCCATGTGTCACACGTGTGTATTAAACATAAAAGAAGCGTGTGAAAACTCCAGTATTCGTCTGAAATTAAGTCTTTTCCCCCTTTTTAAAACTATTTTCTTTTCAAATTAAAGGGAAAAAAAATATATAACCCATGTCTTATTCCCCAACCCACACCCTAGCGCTTCCTCCCCCCGTTTTGTCTTCTTCCCCAACCTCCATTCTAGTTTTTTCTACCCCTCTCTCCAACCCCCATTACTAAGAAGAAAAAGAAAGAAAAAAAGAAGAAAAGAGGAGCTATTG
Organism: Nicotiana undulata; assembly: GCA_005239495.1. NCBI lineage: Eukaryota > Viridiplantae > Streptophyta > Magnoliopsida > Solanales > Solanaceae > Nicotiana > Nicotiana undulata. The sequence continues at coordinate 45,443 of ML300671.1, read as the reverse complement.
GGTCTTGTAAAAATCAAAACTTTTTATCTTTTGAAAAAGCTTGAAAATTTAATCGGGTCTTGTTGATTTTTGTGTTCCATGACCTAAAAAATTAGTTGGATTCGTAATTATTGTTGAATAAAAATTTGCTTAGGTGATTAATTTTGATAAAATTCAAACAACACCATTGACAAGTTTGAAGCTTTGGGTTTGAGCTTGAATTTGAAATTTTTATAAGGATTTGTGATGGATGCTGTTAAAACTTGTTAAAAATCGTGCAAATAGTTGAATCTATAGTTAGGGAAGAAGGTGCTTGTAGTGGAAAGGTTGGCAGTAGTATGGTGGTGGTGGAGAAGATGATGGGGTTGGGAGATCAGAAGGGGGTGGGATTTTTCTTTTATGTATTTTTTTCTTTGGGAAGATGAGGAGAAGGGGTGGAGTAGGGTGGGGGGCAGAGGGGTTTTCCAGTTTTTCTTTTTCTTTTTCGATTTATGACACGTGTCAGATACCGATTGGCGCGTGTAATGGGAATCTTTAAGCAGATGTGGTCAAACACCGAAGTGGTGTGTAATTGACACACTTTTAAAAGTTTTAGTGTGCAATACTATTCCCGTATTTAACAGGTGTGTAAGAGGGATTTGAGTACAAGGTCGATGGGTAAAGTATGTATTTCGACTAAATTAAATGAAACTCTTTGACAAATAAGCTTACTTGGTCTGATGGGCAGCTTTGTTGAAATTCGAATACAAACACAGAGCCGACACGGCAAAAATTAATCAAGAACGTACCTTCAATCATTGTTGTTCAAGTGTTGTAGGGAATTGCCTTTGAAACTTTTAACAGAAACCTAGGGAGCCTTCTAGCCTGTGCCTATTGTAGGATGCCAGACTGATGGAGTCACATGCGTATTTATAGGTAGGCTAGGGACTCTTAGGCAAATACTTTAGCCCTAGAGACTTCTCTTTAAATTGTAATTGCCCTAGGGACTACTAATATATGGTAATTTCTTTCCATCAAAGAAACTACGATATATGCATAACTATAGAATATTATATGATATATTATTTTCTTTGGGAGACAAAGTAAATAATTTATAACCTTATATGTGAGCCACACTAGAAGTCTCTAGAAGAGACGGAAAATTTCTAACATTCTCTCACTTGGACCACATATTAAAATCAGATAATCCTTTATGAGAGATAAACATATAATATGGCCATAGACTTTATCGCTCAAATAAAAGTTATGCAATAATAACTTTAGTTAGAACATATCATTACATGAATCATGGCGGTCATGCTCTTAAACAAACACTTCCTTTCAATTATTACAATGTACAATACATTCTAACAAAGTGTCAAACAACTTTATGAATGAACTTAATATAAGTCATACAGAGTCCAACTTTATTGATCCAATGATCACAAAATAATACATGATAAATCAAAGTGTGCACTGTCATGTATATCAAAATAAACAAAATGTCTAGACAAACTGATAGAGAACAAAGCAAGGCTAAATTGAGCTACTAAGATCCATGTGGGTTACATGATCCTTGATAATATTATCCAACAGACCTTTAGTCATAGGATCGGCAATCATCAGAGTAGTACTAATATGCTCAAAACTCACATCTTGCTTCTTCACATAGTCTCTAACCATCAAGTACTTTATGTCGATGTGCTTGCTTCTGCTGCCACTTTTATTATTCTTAGAAAAGAATACTGCAGCTGACTTGTCATAGAAGATTCTTAATGGCTTTGAAATGGAATCAACAATCCTAAGACCGAAAATAAAGTTTTTCAACCATAACGCATGTGATGTAGCTTCATAGCATGTTATAAATTCAGCTTCCATTGTGGATGTTGCAGCAATGGTCTGCTTGACACTTCTCCAAGACACAACACCTCCAGCAAGAAGGAAAATGTATCATGAAGTGGATTTACCAGTATCTTTGCATCCACCCAAATCAGAGTCTGAATATCCAATCACCTCTAATGAGTCAGAGTATTTGTATGTGAGCTTAAAATTCTTGGTTCCTTGTAAATATCTCAAGACCATTTAACCAGCTTTCCAATGGTCAAGACCAGGGTTACTTTGATATCTGCCAAGTATTCCTACCGCAAAAGCAATATTAGGTCTAGTAAAGACCTGTGCATACATAAGGCTCCCAACAAGCGAAGCATAGGGAATGTCTTTCATTTGCTCCTTTTCCAATGCATTTTGTGTACATTGATTCAAAGAGAATTTGTCACCTTTAATTATGGGGGCTGCTATAGGTGAACAACTCTTCATCCCGAATCTTTCCAGAATTCTTTCAATGTAGGCCCTTTGAGATAGTCCAAGTAATCTTTGGGATCTATCTCTGTGAATCTCTATGCCAATGACATAAGAGGCTTCACCCATATCCTTTATCTCAAAATTCTGGATAAGGAACTGTTTAGTCTGGTGCAACAATCCCAAACGACTACTTGCAAGCAAAATGTCATCTACATATAGACTAGAAAAATATATTTGCTCCCACTTATCGTAAGGTATATACACTGATCAATGATGTTCTCCGTAAATACAAATGAATAAACAACATTATGAAATTTAACATACCATTGGCGGGAAGCCTGCTTTAGCCCATAAATGGATTAATTGAACTTGCAAACAAGGTGACTTTTGTCCTTATCACAAAATCCTTCAGGATGACGCATGTATACCTCATCTTCAAGATCTTCATTCAGGAAAGTTATTTTCACATCCATTTTATGTAACGCTAAATCAAAAGGAGCTACTAATGCCATGATTATTCTCAATGAATCCTTCTTTGATACTGGAGAGAAAGTTTCATGGTCATCAATGCCTTCCCTTTGAGTAAAACCCTTGCTACAAGTTTGGCTTTATATCGTTCGATATTACCAGATGAGTCTCTTTTAGTTTTAAAGACCCACTTGGAACCTATGGTAGAGGATCTCTTTGGTAATTCGATGAGATCCCAGACATTGTTTTTAGCCATAGATTCTAACTCTTCTTTCATGGCATCATACCAAAGTGTGGAGTTTTCTCCACTCATGGCTTGTGAAAACGAGCATGGATCATCCTTTAGTCCAATATCATAATCAGACTCTTGGAGATATACAACATAGTCACTAGAAATTGCGGATTTTCGAACTCTTGGGGATTTTCTTACTCCTACTGGTTCAGACACTTCTTCAGTGGATTGTGGTAAAGCGGGTTGATCTTCACGTGGCTCATCAAGTGGTTGTGGCTCTTGAACTTGTTGTTTTTCAGATAATTCATGAGAATTTTTCTGAGCAACATTCAAGTTCCCAATGTATAAAGGTACCACATGTGATTCCCTTATTTTTTCTAATTCCACCCTTTGAGTCAAACCACTCCCACTTTCTTTATGTTCCTAATTTTTTTTAGCATTTCTAGCCTCAACAGTTTTAGGAGAATGAGAAGGACAATAAACCTAAATCCCTTAGAGTTAACTGCATAGCCTATAAAATAATCGCTTATTGTTCTTTCATCCAACTTCTTTAGTTGTGGGTTATAAACCTTTACTTCAGTAAAACATCCCCAAACGTGTAAATGATCTAAACTAGATTTCCATCCTTTCCATAACTAGAAAGGTGTCTTGGAGTTAGCCTTGGATGGAACCCTATTTAAAATATACACAACGGTTTTTAATACTTCACTCCATAAGGATAAAGGTAAACTTGATCTGTTAATCATGCTTCTTACCATGTCCACTAATATCCGGTTCCTTCTTTCTGCCACACCATTCTGTTGTGGTGTTCCCGGCATGGTATATTGAGCAATTATACCTTCACTTTCAAGGAACTCAGCAAATGGGCCTTTAACTTGTCCCTTATCTGTGTATCTACCATAATATTCTCCACCTCTATCAGATCTTACAATTTTGATCTGAGCACCAGTTTGTTTCTCTACTTCTATTTTGTAAACTTTAAAAGCATCAAGTGCTTCTGATTTGTTAAACAGAAAATATATATGCATATATCTTGAATAGTCATCAATAAATGAGATAAAATATCTCTCACCATTCAAGCAAGGGGTACGAAAAGGTCCACAAATGTATGTATGTATGATCTCAAGAAATTGAGAACTCCTTTTGGTAGCTTTAGTTGATTTATTGGTCTGCTTACCCTTTATGCAGTCCACACAAGTCGCAAAATCAGAAAAATCAAGAGCTTTTAGAACTTCATCATTAACCAACTATTTGACTCTATCAATAGAGATGTGTCCCAATCTCTTGTGCCAAAGACTTGATGAGCTATCATTGATAATACATCGCTTAGTGCCAATTTATGTGTCATGCAAAGTTAAAACATTGCATTCAAATGTGGGGTCTAGCTTAAGTTTATATAAATTTCCATTCAAATTTCCAAAACCAATAATTTTATTATCTTTTAAAATTTCCACAGAAGGATAATGAAGATTCAAATCATATCCACTAATCAATAGTCTTGAAAGAGAAATTAAATTTCTAGAATATGCTGGAATATAAAAAGTATTTTCTAAATCTAAGTGAAAATCATCCTTCAAAATGAGCCTATAAGTCCCCACGCCTTCTACCCGTGAACGCGTCTGATTGACAGAATAGACGTATTGTTCACTTCTTATCGGCTTCCTCTTAGTTAAAAACCCCTGCATGATTTTGGCAATGTGAATTGTAGTACCATAATAAATTCACCACATATTATCAGAAACTTCAGTAAAATTAGATTCATAACATACAAAGGTAACATTACCTTTCTTCTCAATTCATTTCTTGTATTTCAGGCAATCCTTCTTCCAGTGTCCCTTCTTCTTACAGAAACGGCAAGCATCTTTGTCAAAGGTGCTTTTATTCTTCATGGGTACACTTTTCCCCTTCTTTCCATTTCTCTTATCATGAGTCACGATATTAACACTTTCAGGTGTCTCATGCTTCAACCTCTCTTCTTCTTAAACACACATGGTCAAAAGTTCATTGATTGACCATTTATCCTTATGTGTGTTGTAAGAAATCTTAAACGGACCATATTTCGCAGGAAGTGAGTTGAGAATAAAATGCACAAGAAATGGTTCAGACATATCAACCTCAAGGGACTTGAGTTTAGCAACAATATCTCTCATCTCCATAATGTGCTCATGCACTGTACGACTTCTATCGAAAGTCATACTTGAGAGCTTCTTCATAAGGATGCTGGCCAATGCCTTGTCAGAGCTTACGAATTGTTCATCAATTGCCTTCATGTAAGCTTTGACCTTATCCTATTCAGGATAGAACCACTAATACTTTGGCTTATGTGAGCTTTTATGAGCATTAAACTTAAGCGATTAGATCGCTCCCACCACTCATAATTAGCCTTAGCACCTGGCGTACTTGATTAATTGGGAATAGGTGGTTCATCCACACGAATTGCCAGGTCTATATCCAAGAACCCTAAAGTGAGAAGGATTTTCTTTCCATTCAGCATAATTGTCACCAGAAAGCATTGGAATTCGAGCATTCTCATTAAAATAAGCGGCAGGAAAGGCTGTAAAGACTGCAAAGTAAGGATAAACATACATAAGATATGAAGTACAATCCATCAAAGGTGAATCGCGTAAAATACCGATTCTAAGTAAATTCTTGACCTTCTTGTGGGCAGAGGTTGCAACCCATGCATATAATTTATTTTACGTTATTAGACTAGTAAAACAAAACACATAGAAATTAATCTGTACTTGTGGGCATAAGATAATTTTAAACTTAAAGGTTTACTATCTCATTCCAATTAATCTCACCAAAATAGTGACCTCCCTGTAGGGTCGAGTTATTATTTTAATAAGATAACTGGACTAAATAGATGCCGTTATAATTCTAATCACTAAAAGTTTTATGTGATTTCATAACTTAATTTCTTTTATATCAAGTATTCAGGATGTTACAACTACTACCTAAATACGCGATATAAAAGAAAACTCCTAATGACATCTTACAATGATTTGTTCAAACAATCAACTTATACAGAATATTGATGGACACACGCATTTAAAAACATTACCATAACCAAAAACTAGTTCTTATAATTTATTTAAATATTATAAGAACACTTCTAAACAATAGTAAAACATACATAATTTAATCATGTTATTTTCTAGGCAAAATACATAAGTAGCCACTTGACCTATACCCCAAATTCCCATTACATACTTTCGGAGGACGAATATCATATTACACACGCAACCTTTCAAAAGTGTAACTAAGACACTATTTTTTTCTTGACCAGTTTTTCTAAATGTGTGTGATATCAGGCGCCAATAAATTCATGACACGTGTTAATAATTTTAAAAAAATAAAATCAAATACTTAAATTTATAATTATACCCCTTACATCTCACTTCGTCTCTTTCAAATTTGCAACGCATGTAAAAACTCCTCAACAATGGCAGCCGCCACAACAATGGCAGCCACCATAAAACTCCTCCATCTCTGCCCCAAATCCAAACCTTCGGTGGGGGTCGCGAGAGCGGTACCAAATCGAGCATTTCCCCTATTTCTTCTCTTCTTCATCAAACCCTCAGAATCATCCCACCACCAACAACAAACACAGTCTCCACCCACTAAACCCTTCTCTTTTTTCTCCATGGACAACCAAAACTCTTCTTCTAAAACCTCCTCCTACGATGAAATTAAGAAAAACTTCGACGAATTCCGATGTCGTAGTTTCGCTTCTTCTTCATCACCCATTTCATTTTAAGAACTCTACGAATCCAATCTCAATAATAAAAATAATAATTCCCAGATCCATTGGAATGTTTGACCTCAAAGCTATTCACACAAATAGCTGAAATTTTAGATTCAAAATGTTGCTGGGTTTTGTTTGTTCTGTTTAAGGAATAATACCCACCGGGGAGGGGGGGGAGGTGGGGGAGGGAAGGGTTTCAAAGTTAAGAAACCAAATAATAATGTTAAAAAAGAAGAGCTTTTTTTTGCCACGTGTCATTTAAATAAGGATTGGGATAAAAAGAATAACAGCTGAACGCGCTTATATTTTTTGTTAAGCACGCGCATGCCACGTAGCAAAAATAATGTGTCTTAGTTACACTATTGAATGGTTGCGTGTGTAATATGATATTCGTCCTCCGAAAGTGTGTAATGGGAATTTGGGGTATAGGTCAGGTGGCTACTTATGTATTTTGCCTATTTTCTATACATCACGCATAGATGGTTTCAGTTTCAATCCAAAACAAGATCGAAATAAGGACTTGAAATTAAATACCGGAAAAAATAAGAACTCAGCTCATGAATCAAAATCACAACATATTCAAAGATGGTCTCATGAACGAACGTAATATCAAATGAATATAAATATCCTACTTAAATAGAAACATTTTCGGTGACAGAAACTTAAACTCAAATCCTTTTATATTAATCTTGGCAGAACATAATACTGAACAACACGATTAAAGGAAGGCTCTGATACCACATGTTAAAATTCGAATACAAACGCAGAGCCGACGCAGCGAAAATTAATCAAGAAACGTACCTTCAGCCATTGTTGTTTAAGCGTTGTAGAGAATTGCTTTTGAAACTTTTAGCAGAAATCTAGGGAACTTTCTAGCATGTGCATATCGTAAGATGCCAGATTGATGAAGTCACAAGCGTATTTATAGGTAGGCTAGGGACTCTTAGGCAAATACTTTAGCCCTTGGGACTTCTCTTTAAATTGTAATTTCCCTAGGACTACTAATATATGATAATTTCTTTCCATAAAAGAAACTACCATATATGCATAACTATAGAATATTATCTGATATATTATTTCCTCTTGGAGACAAAGTAAATAATTTATTACCTTATTTGTGGTCACACTAGAAGTCTCTAGAAGAAAAGGAAAATTTCTAACAAGCTTGTCCATTTTCATGTAAATGGTTGGGGATCGAAACTTAGATATTTTGCACATTTTTGAAGTACTTTAGTTTAAAATTAGATTCTGCAAGAATTGAGCTCTATGATAAATAAATAAACAAATATAACATGTAATGATTTTAGTATAACTAAAACGGATTTAGTACTATAATTTTGAAAAGAAATTTTTGATTTGCTAGTGGTACTCTTCTTAGCTTTTTATCTTTTATGTCGTTTTAGTGAATTATTTTTTAAATGATGACACCGCTCGTAAAAAATTCTGTGTTTGCCCCTATATCTAAGAACAAATTATTTTGTTAAACTAATTATATCTTCAACATGTCACATTACCCGTGGACTTGATTATTTGACAAGACTTGAATTTTCATATTAATAGCCTGTTTCATCGTGTTGTTTTTGATCAAACGCACTTTTTTTTTCTTTCCAAAGTTAAGTGTTTCACCAAATTTTTAGAAAAGGAAAAAATATATTTTGAGATGAAGTAGAAACACTTTTTTAGGAGCAGAATAAAGTAGTTTTTTATCAAAGCGCTTTTGAGAAAAATACACTTACAATTTTGGTCAAACACTAATTATTATTCAATAGTTTCTTTTTAAATTGATTAGCCAATCACAGGTTGCTTCTTCCCTAAAGTGCTTTTCATCACACTTTTGAATACTTTTCATAATAAACTAGTTTTAGAAGCACGACCAAATATGCTATAAATTTAAAAAGTAAATTTTCTTGACGTGAATGGGCTTTGCTATCTCTCACCAACATAAGGTAATAATAACCACCAAAGGATGTGGTGCAATAGATGGGTAAAAATTACACAGAGTGCCCTATTTGGTCGCCCCCATTTAACCTGTACCCATATTTTTAAAATTATTTAACTTATACCCTAAGTTTTACAACTTCAGTCGCTCCTTCTTCTGGCTACCTGTGCAAAACTTCAGCTTATTTAGTGCTGAAGTTTTACAAATGAACTAAATAACTTCAACATCTTCTGCTAAAGTTTTTGAAAAAGCTTTATGACAAAACTAAGCTTCAGCTTATTTAGTGCTGAAGTTTTTACAAATGAACTAAATAACTTCAGCTTCTTCTGCTGAAGTTTTTGAAAAAGCTTTACGACAAAACTATTGAATCCAGGGCAAACTTCAGCTAAAACATGCTTAAGTACATCAAATAGAGAACAAAACTTCAGCTAGTAGAATGCTTAAATTCATCAATTACAAACAACTTCAGGCCCGTCTCCTAGAATGCTGAAGTTTGTGTGATTGCCTTTGCTACTTCAGGCCCGTATGCCTTAAGTTTATGCGAAAAGTGGGTACGCTTGCAATTTTTTTTTGCAAAACGGGTATAAGTTAAAACGTTACCCAAAAAGCGGGTATATGTGCAAATGCCCCAGCGGATGGAGCTGCTAATGCCCTAGCGGATGGAACTGCTCTTTCCTTAACCAGAGATCTCGAGTTCGAGCGCTGAGTATGGAAATCCTTGGTACATAACGCTTCCTCCGGAGTGGGCCCTATGCAGCACGAACTCAAATATAATTGGATTCCAGTGAGTACCGGACACTGGATGAGAAAAAAAAGAAGAAGGTAATAATATATAAGTCCGAAATACTTATAAATCATCTAACAGATATGACCAAAAACTTTATTCTATTTAAAACGATGACGTTCGTGACACCAATTACTGACATACAGTCAACGATTTGCAATCTGATTTCTAGCTTTATCATTATCTGTTTCATCTGCAATTATATATTTATTAATCAAGTTAGTTGTACCCTTTCTTTACACGAATAAACGACGAGAAAATTATATTAAATGCATTATTATGGACCATAAACGTTACTGTTCCATGGGAATTTTAAATAGAATATCAAAAAATTCTAGCCAAATGGATTTATAACAAGGACCAATTATATGTATTTGAGAAAAGGAATATATTGGAAATGAGCATGTGTACGATCTCAATTTTTGCGCGAATAAACTTATTTAATCTTATCACAACTGTATTATAGATTCTTATAAGAGATTAGGACAAATAATTCAACCTACACAGAGCACAAAGCTGCGTCATTAAGCTTAAATAATAGTTACCTAACACCAGTGGCGAGCCACATGCACCAAAGGGGTGTCAACCGACACCCATTCGCTGAAAAATTACATTATATAGCTCGATAATTTATTAAAAATTATGCATATATATATATATATATATATATATATATTATATAATGACATTCCCTGACTTCTTAGTGAGTTTATTTCTTTATATTTTGATATCCCTTAATTAAAATCTGGCCCCGCCCCTGCATAACACAAAGGCGAATCTACGTGTAAGATGTGGGTCACCGGAATTAGGTAACTTTTGACAAGTATATATATATATCATGAAAATCACTAATTATTTTATAAATATGATAATGAACTCAATTATTATCGTATATTAATTTAAAAATTACAAAAATTCTATAAACTTGAAATCCTAAATCTGTCTTTCCACCCGTCCGTTAATTTCAAACATAAACAAAAAAGATCTTTTCCTTCTTACGGACACCAAATGAGTCAACGTCCTGAATTGATAGATCGTAGGCTAGCATTTGTTTCAAAAACAGGTGAAAAAGTTTTTCTCTAATTTTTCTTTAATGTCGAAAAAAATAAAATTTGATTTTTTTTCCAACCCAATGTCATTAGAGAATTTTTTACTTTGTGCAATAACCGAAAACCTTATAAAAGTTACTCCAGAAAAATCTTTCAATAGTTATCACCCGCCACCAACTAGCCATGTCACAATCTTGGGAACAAACATTGAGTAATGTAGTAATCAACTTGCACAGTCATTCAACCCCCCACCCCACCCCCACCCCAACCCCCAACCCCCAAAAAAACCACAAATAAAGAAAAAGATTTTTAAGAAAAAAAATCTTTGTTTTTAAGTTTTCTTTTTTTTCTTTTTGGTTTTTACTTGGTGTGCAGTATTTATTTTGAGCACGCCTTATTCCGATTTTGCGTTGGAAAATTCACTTGTTCGCTTTCAAAAATAATTTCATTCTCACACTTGAATCCAAAATCTTTGATTAAAAACTAAGGAGTACTTAAAACCCACCCCAACCCCTTTTAATTTGCTTGATCCTTCGTGACATCAAAAGCTCTTTCTTTGTTATCTATTGTTCAGACATATATAAATTTAAATTCCACATTAAAACCCATCTTCCCTTTTTCTGTCAAACTCATCTTTCCCCTACCCTCCATTGTTCAAAAACACTTTCTTTTCTCCACAATTTCTTTTAGAAAAAGAAAAATACATACTATTCTTGACACCCAAAAACAATCTTCATTTCCATATATGGAAGGTGGTGAACTGAGTGAAGGTACTTCAGAAGAATTAGGTGAAAACAGATTAAATTACTCTGGCTATGGCTTTATATTTTCTGTTGGAATCCTTATAATCCTCATAGTCATTACCTATGCTACTTATTTGTACATTCGAATGCGATCTCGCAACAATACTGCAACAACAACAACAATAACGACAGTTGAAAATGGAATGATTTTTATTCAACACGGTCTTGATGAAAATACTATACGGACCTATCCAAAGTTATTATATGCACAAGTTAAGGCTCACAAAGGAGGGGACACTGCATCATCTTCTGGCTGTTCTATTTGTTTGGCTGATTATAAAGATAAAGATATGCTTAGGTTATTGCCTAATTGTGGCCATCTTTTTCATATCATGTGTATTGACCCTTGGCTTAGGCTTCATCCCACTTGTCCTATTTGTAGAAATTCTCCACTTCCTTCTCCTTTGGTTGAGGTAGTTCCTCGCGATGCGAATCTGAATTAGTCAGGGTCAATAAATACTTCATACAAAAAAAAGAAAGTGGTTCTCTTGCAACAAGGGAATTTGAGTCCATTAATTACTCCTCATCAAAAAAATTCAAGAAGATAGATGGTTTCTTTTTATTTTTATTGTGTTTTTTAATGCACCTTCTACCAATACAATTATTGGGATAACTCTTGCGTCAAAACATATTCCTCTGGTGTAATTTTTTCTTTTTGATTCTGTCATGTTTTCCTTGTCCGGTAAATACTGCAAAGTAATATACACTTTAGGTTACTTCAAACGTATAAATTAATATAGTAAGTCCTACAAAAGGGAACTTGCACAAAATTATGAGTGAAGTACACAAATTAAATAGCCATTATAGTGCTGCTATTTAGGGATTAGTCAGTACTTATATTGTCCTGAAATTTAAACTAAAAATCTTAACTTCAGATCTTTATATCCTGAAAAATTAAACTAGAAAACTGAAATTCAAGATACACCGACTAATTTCTAAATAGCAGTTCTCTATAGAATGGCTACCTGGTGTCATTTCAACCAAAATTCTAATCTTACATTGATCTTCAGATTGTTTTCTCTGGTCCACAAGTGTAGTATTTATTTCAAGCAGAGTTTTTCCCCATTGTTGTACGTACACTGAAAATAGCCACACAATGATACAATGATGTGCATTGATGGCCATATGCCAAAGAAAATAAAGAGGCAAAGTTGTAATCGAAGAATTAATAAGGAATAAGGCAAATCATGCATATAGTCAATTGCATAGATGGCTTTGAGCTGGCAAATCAAAAAAAAAAAAAACAAGTGGTTTATAACTTCATACTGTACGAGTTCCAAGGCATGTAGTACAATTATTTCTTTGCATCTCCAGATCACTAGTATTGCTACATATACATTTGTGTGTATTGACTTGGTGTTTGAAGATGAAGAAGTTGATTTTTTCGTCTTTTTTTAGCATAGTCAGGAAGGTTCTAACTGGAAACAGTAATTTCTAGATAATTAAGTTTCGAACTCAGTTATACAACAGTTCAGATTGTGACATTTTAGTGAGTAGAATATCTCCTTGGAGAGTTGCAGTTGGAGATATTGACATAATAATTATTAACAAAATTCTAATTTTGACAAGAGAGAGTTGCTCAGGTGATAAGTATTTGTTTTAGTACGATTTGGAGTTCGAGTCATCTCGAAAAAGCAAAGTGGGAAGTTCGTAAGGAAGGATAAAAAAGAAAGAATACTCTTGTGGTTTGAGGTTAGGGATATTGACATAATGATTACTAAGAGAATTCGAATTCTTTATAAGAAAGAGATTGTCCAAGGGATAAGTAAGAATGTTGCGACGATTTTCCTTCTTAAAGAAAATCTCACCAAGGTGTACATAACTATATGCTTTTTTATTAATCTAGGTAAATAGTGGTTCTTTATTATCAAATGATGTGGAAGACATTCAAAGCATCGATCTCAGCATCAATAGAAGAAAGGCTGACATTACAAAAGTAGACTTCATCCACCGAACGCCGAGAGCGGATTACTAAATCATTCGAGATGCCGAAAATTGATCCTCGCTCTCAACACCCTCCCCTGGGCATTGCTCCTTGCGAACACCTCAGTATGTTCATTTCTAGTAAGGTTTTCGAGTCATTTCGAGAGATCAAAATGGAAGCTCCTCAGGAGGGATTAAAAAAAAAAGGAATACTAATTAGGAAAAGCTGTATAATAACAAGAAATTACCAGGGATTAGGTGATTTAGTCAATCAAGCAAAATTTATTTGAATCTTCATGTATAGATCCAGTGGCTATATTATACGTGCGCATCTTATCATTATAGGCTAATAATTTTTAAATATGCGTAGAAACATAAAATAATAGATTATAGATAGCCAGTTAGACTAACACTTGGTCGGTGTCAGGGCAGCTGCAATTTAATTTACAGCTGGATTGTTGATGGTTTCATTCTAATTACTAGATTGGTAAACCCTATATTATTTGGATTATTTCCTACCCACGTCATCTGAAAAAATATTCGTAGTATAATATTTGGTTGAAGTTAAAAAATAATATAGTTAAATTGACAAAAAGAGAAAATTGATCATTTCAAAAGTAACATCCTCTGTTCAATCAATAAATCATTTCAAAAGTTTCAATAGTAAATCACAACATGAGCTATGATCACGACATCAACAACAACGCCTTCACTTCCAAATAAGTTGGAGTCGGCTTGAGATTGGAGCATCTAAACTTTCAAATATCCTATCGATCTCCCCCATAATATGCAATAATTTAGCAGAATTTTTTCTATAATCAGACATGCGCACACAACTCGTAATATATCATAATACAATACAATACACCTAAGAAACCAATCATCATACTATAGTTGCATTTATATTGAGACATGACTGTAAATCAATGACTATGTAGTGATGAAAAAGAAAGCGCCACTATATACTTAATGTCTTAAAAACAAAGTAAAAACACAAAGATAACACCAAATTCAAACCATCCAAAGATATAACTCCTATGTAGGTTACAAGATCAATCTTAACAGCAAATAAAGCTAATGAGAGAGACACAAGGAAAACAATATTTGGTTCTAGCAGAAAGAAAGAGGTGAATTTAGGATTTAAATTTTACGAGTTCGAAATTTTAGAACAGTAATCTCAAGTACTAATAATTAGGTTTGGAATTTGATATATTTATTCATATTTTATGGATTTCTTAACACATACATAAATCTAACTTTAATTAGCTACTGAGTTTGCTGAATCCATATATTATATCCGTCCCTGCCAACAAAAGGTGACAGGCTAACCCGGGGGAGGCGAAGGCGAATTAGGCGATGGGGCGGAGTTGGATGCGTAGTTTTGAAGGACAGTGACACTCAATTTCTGGCCTAATGCGCAATAGTTTAAGATGCTGCATATGTAGTAAAAAACCCCTGGCTCCATCAAAGTAATGTTGGCTGGATCATCAGTGTAAACTTTGTAAGGGTAATTAGCAGTGCAAAGTCCGTATTCTCTTCTTGATACTTGCATCACATTGTAAAGTTCTGGATCAAAGTCAAAATCTGCATGCCCCAAATAATAAAAAATATAAGATAAACAAATCCAGTAATATTTAACAACAACAACAAATGTAGTGTAATTCCACAATTGAGATCTGGAGGAAGTAGTATGTACGTAAACCTCAGGGCCGAATGTAGTGTGTTACCAACAGGTTCAATTGGAACCATAACTTTCGACGCGGAGTAAAAAATTATATGTAAAAATTCTTAAAATTGCAAAATAGTGGATATGAACCCATAACTGTAAAAATATATATGGGTTCAATGCTAAATAAACCTTTAAAAATTGAACCAATAAAATTAAAATCCTGAATTCGCTTCCGGTAGACCTTACCCCTACCTCGTAAAGATAAAAAGACTGTTTCCGATAGTCCCCAGCTCAAGGAAAGATGAAAAAGAAAACAGTAACAACAACCGGTGCAAGAGCAAGATAAGATGATAAGGAAATCTAAGCGGAAGAAACAACATGTAGTAGTTAAGATCTAAGTATAAAAAAATAGGAGAATAATACTAATAATACAAATCTAGTTATATTTGTCTATGAATATCTTCACACACACAAAAAAGCATTATGTAAACTAAGAGTTAAAAAGTTAAGAATTACAAAGAGTGTCTCCAGGGAAGAAAACTTGGGAAGAAGACCAGTTGGTGTAGAAGTTATTCATAGGAGGGATAGTCCAAATAGAGTCCCCTACTATATATTGCATAGCATATGATTGATGCAATAATAGTGCAAATGTTATCAAATAATGGTAATTTCGCATTTCCATTGATATTTAAGAGAAGAAATTAAGATGAGAAGATGATGGTAAATATTGATGATGTAGCGAGGATTAAGAAAATGAGAAGTTTGAGAGAACGTAACTGTTTGTGCCACACTTGAAAAGTCAATAGATATCCCAAAATACATTAACATAGAAGTATCTTCAATTTGAATGTATTAAAAATATAGAAAAAATCCGAATACAAGAAGGCAGACATAAGCTTATTTCCTGAATTTTTATCCAAACAAACAACTAAGTAGACGTTTGGATATAAAAATTATAATTTAAAAAAAAATATAGTATTGGGGGTTATTGAAAATTGATATTTGCTCATACATTTCACATGAAAAATTTGTGAATACAGAAAAAAAGTTTGGTTTTTGAAAAACTCATTTTTGAATTTTTCTCAATAACTAACAAAATACACAGACAAACATATTTTTAATAAAAATTTTTGGAAAACAATTTCTATGGACAAATGGGTTCTAAGTAGAACAGAAAGCTAACTTGTAACGTGAGTTTTAATGTTGGCAAAGAGAAAAGCAGTTTAAAAATTAAAGATGAGGGTCATGTTAGTGGAGGAGATAATGTTAGAAATTTACCTTCCAGTGTGGCCTAGGGGTGGGCATAATTCGAAAAATTGAATTCCGAACCGAACCGAATTAATTCGATATTTCGGTATTTCGGTTCGGTTTTCGGTATTATAATTTTAAAACTTCGGTATACCGAATATATCGAATATACCAATATTTTAAGGACATTTTTTGGACTCTACCTATATCTACCCACCCAGTGCGCAGCCGGCCAACCCAATTTAATTCCCATTCCCGTCGGCCCCCAAGTCCAACTGCCCAAGCCCAGTACTCTTAGTCTTAGACTATTAGGTTAGGCCATTTTAATTTTTAGCAATTAGCAAATTAGGTTGAACTAACGACTCTCTCATCTTCAGTTCTTCTTCTTCACCCACGCCGCAATCATTTCCCTAAAGGAGCCAAACCACCAGAGAACACAAATAAGTAAGTAAACTCCATCTCGACATGCTTGTGCTTTCTACACTCTACAGGGAATTTTTAAATCCATTTTGTCCCCTCATATCCACTGCAAATCCCAATCAAAACGAAATAATCCGAACTACCATCAACGTAATTAAATTAAAGGGATACCTTTGTTTATCCTATATACCATAAAGTCTCTTCATTGTTATGCTATTTCACATTGGGTTAGAACCAGGCAATCAAATGTATGGCATGTGACAAAAATAGATGAAACCAATTCTTCGTATATAAATACACAAATCCATTTATGTTGTTCTCTTTGTCATCTCAATTCTTGAAACATAATATTCTTATTCTAATTCCAATTATCCCCTTTTCTTTCTTTGTGTATATAATGGCATAAACTGGAAGTTGAAAGTCTAGTATGGACTTAGTGGTTTTACATAAACATATATGAAATGGAACAGATCGAATTGTTTCCATATTGAATTTGTAAATCAGTTACTTGTGTCTCTACCTCTCCGGTTAATTCAAAGGATTGAGCAATAACTTAAAAATATCACTAACTAGAAGAATACATGCTAGTAAAAATCTCAATTATGCGTTGTAATATGTTGGTATATCAATTTGTACATTTTCATATGTCCTTCTACTTCAAATTTATTTACAAGTATATTTATATGTTTTATATTTTTTGATATGTAAAGTTAATGTACTTCTGGCTCAGCAACATAAGAGAAAGTTTTCCCTCACGGCAGTGTGGCGCTACGCTTGGATTTGGCAGCATTTTAATTTTCGTTTGGTATACACATAACACAATTGAATAATTCATAAATCGAATACTTTACCGAAACCGGACCGAACCAAAATAATAAATACCGAACCGTACCGAAATAATTTAGTACGGTATTTGGTATATACAATTGATAAACCGAATACCGAAATACCGAACCGAAATTCTTAAATACCGAACCGAAATACCGAATGCCCACCCCTAGTGTGGCCTACATATAAGGTAATAAATTATTTATATTGTCTTTCAAAGGAAATAATATATTAGATAATATTTTATAGTTATGCATATATAGTAATTTCTTTGATGGAAAGAAACTATCATATATTAGTAGTGCCTAGGGTAATTATTATAATTTAATAAGAAGTCTCTAGGGCTAAAGTATCTGCCTAAGAGTCCCTAGCCTACCTATAAATACGCATGTGACTCCATCAGTCTAGCATCCAACGATAGGCACATGCTAGAAGGCTCTCTAGGCTTTTTGCTAAAAGTTACAAAGGCGATTCCTTACAACGCTTGAACAACAATGGTTGAAGGTATGTTCCTTGTATAATTTTTGCTGCGTTGGCTCTGTATGTGTGTTTAAATTTTAACATGTGGTATCAGAGCCTTCCTTTTAGCTGTGTTGTTCGGTATCTGTTGATGACGATTATGAATATTGCTTACCATCCAGTGTCGTCATGTTTCTTATTTAAGAAAGAGGCTTAATTTAATGAAATTGTGTTGTTCGTATCTTTGGTTTAAGACTTTACGACGCGTTCTGTTTGAACAAATTTTAACTCAACTGGTAACGAGAAACTTTGTTTATCTTATTTAATGAAGTTGAGATAGAATTGTTTAATAATTTTAAAGGCAATTCATGAGAAGCCGTTGTTGGGGTTTTAAGCAATTAATAATTTATTAATGCTTAAAATAGGGTGAATGGGAAATGGAGGGGAAAATGAAATATTTGAGTAAAATTTGAGTAACATGGGAAGATGAAAAGGTTTTTGATGGGTATATAAACAATTGCTCTTCTTCTAGCTCTTAAAGAGTTGAGAAGAAGGCAAGCCTCGCGCCGTCGTCGTCGTTATCGCTCGCTCGGCCTCGACCTCGGATTGGGATTCGGATTCTGATTTGGATTGGGATTTGGTCAAATGATCGATTGATTAATTTTTGGACTTCCCTCTTTATTGTTGAGTAAATAGCCAATTATGTCATGGCATTTACTCTATGGCCTTTTTGCAAAAACAACCATTCTGAAGAGTTGCACCTCTTCAAATTGCAGCCCAACTTTGTCTATAAATACAAGTCCATTCTCTAAGATTTTACATACTAATTTCTGAGTTCTCCTCCTTCTTTCTGCATACTTTTAACTTCAAAGAAAGCAACAGTAAGTGTGATTTGCTACCGAACTTTGAGTTCGCTGAAACACTGGGGTTTGAAGTACCACTACACCAGTGTGAAATTCGTTCTATCCTGGGAGGAAATAATCCATAACCTTGGGTACTAGGAGGGGATTAAATTCCTTAAGGAAACACTGTGAATTCAGTGGGCTCGAATTGGTTTTGTTATTTCATTTGCATTTCTGTTTATGTTATTTAATATTCTCCAGAATTGTTTTACAAATACAGATTACTAACAAGCTTAAGGAACTTAATATATTTTCTGTATTTGTATTATATTCATTGTTTCTGGAGAGAAAAACCTTTGTGGTTTTTGGATATTAAAATCTATGTGATTTTAACATTTGTGTCATTCTTTTACAGAAATGGCGAATGACAACGGAAACCAAGCTGTTCCGATGGTAACTGCCAATGCCTCAACGAGCCGAACAACACCGGCAGTATTGGCACCGGCTGAGAAACCCGAAAAATTTTTCGGGCTTGATTTCAAGCGCTGGCAGCAAAAGATGTTCTTCTACTTGACTACTCTAAGTCTC
This sequence comes from Nicotiana undulata, assembly GCA_005239495.1. Taxonomy (NCBI): domain Eukaryota; kingdom Viridiplantae; phylum Streptophyta; class Magnoliopsida; order Solanales; family Solanaceae; genus Nicotiana; species Nicotiana undulata. Next base: position 26,184 of record ML300671.1, on the reverse strand, counting down.
CAGAAGTTCATCAAGGAAGATGTTCCTGTGCTGTCTGATGAAACTCCAGAGACTGAACGCTTTCTCGTCATTGAGGCGTGGAAGCATTCAGATTTTTTGTGCAAGAATTATATTCTAAGCGGGCTGGAGGATGCTTTGTATAGCGTCTACAGTGGCTTGGAAACGTCAAAAGAATTGTGGAGTGCGCTTGAAAAGAAATACAAAACTGAAGATGCCGGGTTGAAGAAGTTTGTTGCTGCAAAGTTTTTGGACTACAAGATGGTAGATAGCAAGTCTGTTATTACCCAAGTCCAGGAATTGCAAGTGATTATTCACGATCTCCTTGCTGAAGGTATAAGTAGAATTAATACTAATATTTGGAGTATTAATTTTATTATGTTTACTAATAGAATTTTTCATTGAAGGTCTTGTCATTAATGAAGCATTCTAAGTAGAAACAATGATTGAGAAGTTGCCTCTGTTGTGGAAGGACTTCAATTTTTTTTTGAAACACAAGCGCAAGGAGATGTCCCTTGAAGATCTCATTGTTCGGTTGAGAATCGAAGAGGACAATAAAGCTGCTGAAAGGAGAGGTCGTGGTAATTCAACAATAATGGGAGCAAATATTGTTGAAGAGAACAAAAAGAGAAAGAAGGCTTCTGGGCCGAAATACAACCCAAGCAAGAAGCGGTTCAGTGGAAACTGCTACAACTGTGGGAAAACCGGACACAAATCTACGGAGTGTCGTGCTCCGAAGAAAGTCAAGAAGAAGGGTCAAGCAAACATGGTTGAAAAGCATGCTGATGTTGATGAATTGTGTGCCATGCTTTTTGAATGCAACTTGGTGGGAAATCCTAGAGAGTGGTGGTTTGATTCTGGAGCCACTCGCCATGTTTGTGCTGTTAAAGAAGCCTTTGCTACTTATGCTCCTGTTGGACCCGATGAGACGATTTCTATGGGAAATGCTTCAAAGGCGAAGATTGAAGGATGTGGGAAGATATTTCTCAAAATGACTTCCGGCAAAGTGATGACTTTGAACAACGTCCTTCATGTTCCCGAGATTAGGAAGAATTTAGTCTCTACTGGACTTCTTGTTAAGAATGGCTTTAAATGTGTATTTGTATCCTATAAGGTTGTAATACGTAAGAACGAGATGTTTGTAGGAAAAGGTTACCTTACCGAGGGCCTTTTCAAACTTAATGTAATGGTTGTTGAAGGTAATAATAAAATTCCAGCTTCGTCTTACTTACTTGAGTCAAATGAATTATGACATGTACGTTTGGTCATGTCAATTATAAAACCTTGCCGAAAAATGATTAATTTGGAAGTATTGCCTAAGTTTGAATGCGACAAATCAAAATGTCAAGTATGTGTGGAATCTAAGTTTGTTAAACATCCTTATAAGTCAGTTGAAAGGAATTCAAATCCTTTAGACTTAATTCACACAGATATATGTGACATGAAGTCAATACCATTTCGCAGTGGAAAGAAGTATTTCATAACTTTTATTAACGATAGTACTCGATATTGCTATGTTTACTTACTTAATAGTAAAGATGAAACAATAGACGCATTCAAGCAATACAAAAGTGAAGTTGAAATGCAACTTAACAAGAAAATAAAAAAGATAAGAAGTGATAAGGGTGGTGAATATGAATATCCTTTTGAAGAAACATGTTTAGAATATGGAATTATTCATCAAACAACGGCCCCTTACATGCCCCAATCCAATGGGATTGCATAAAGAAAGAATCGTACATTAAAGTAGATGATGAACGCATTGTTGATAAGTTCTGGTTTGTCACAGAACTTGTGGGGGGAATCAATTCTTACGGCTAATCGAATATTAAATCGAGTTCCCCACAGCAAAACACAATCCATTCCATATGAAAAATGGAAAGAAAGAAAGTCCAACTTGAATTATTTTAAAGTGTGGGGGTGTTTGGCAAAAATGCAAGTTCCTAAACCCAAAAGGGTAAAAATAGGACCAAAAATCTTTGATTGTGTTTTCATAGGATATGCGACTAATAGTAAAGCATATCGATTTCTGGTACATAAATCAGAAAATCCCGACATTCATAATAATACGGTTATAGAATCAGATAATGCTGAGTTCTTTGAAAATATATATCCGTATAAAAAGGAATGTGAGTCGATTGGTGAAGGATCTAAACGACCTCGAGAAGAAACAAAAGAAAGTACTTAATCAGGAGGATCCAAGATATAGTAAACGTCAAAGAACGTCTACTTCATTTGGACCATATTTTGTGACTTTCTTATTGGAAAATGAGCCTCAAACATTTAAAGAAACTATGCCTTCTTCGGAATCATTGTTTTGGAAAGAGGCAGTCAATAGTGAATTAGAATCCATATTGAACAACCATACATGATAATTGGTTGATCTTCCTCCTGGAAATAAATCGTTGGGTTCTAAATGGATCTTTAAGAGGAAAATGAAATATGATGGCACTATTGACAAATTTAAGGCAAGACTTGTGGTCACAGGGTATAGACAACGAGAAGGTCTTGATTATTTTGATACATACTCTCCAGTTACAAGAATTACGTCCATAAGAACGTTGGTAGCATTAATTGTTGTTTATGGTCTTGAGATTCATCAAATGGATGTTAAGACGACCTTCTTAAATGGAGAGTTGGAGGAAGAAATTTACATGGAACAACCTGAAGGGTTTGTGGTTCCAGGTAAAGAAAAGAAGGTATGTAGACTTGTTAAGTCCCTTTACGGACTAAAACAAGCACCCAAACAATGGCATGCGAAATTTGACCAAACAATGTTGTCAAATGGTTTTAAAATAAATGAGTGTGATAAATGTGTGTACATTAAAAATGCTCCAAATCACATAGTCATTGTTTGCTTATATGTGGATGATATGCTGATAATGAGTAATGACATTGCCAACATAAATGCGACTAAGCGCATGCTAACTGGCAAGTTTGATATGAAAGACTTGGGAGTTGCTGATTTAATTCTGGGAATTAAGATCCATAAGACTTCTCAAGGTCTGGCATTGTCACAATCTCATTATATTAAGACAGTACTTGAAAAATTCAAGCACTTGGGCTTTAAAGTTGCAAAGACTCCAATTGACGTGAATCTTGCATTAGCAAAGAACAAAGGCCAAAACATATCACAATTGGATTATGCCCGTGTGTTGGGTTGCTTAATGTACATCATGAATTGTACACGGCCAGATATAGCTTATGCTATAAGTAAATTGAGTCGATATACGAGCAACCCAGTTCAATCTCATTGGATGGCCATGAAACGAGTTTTGGAGTATTTAGTACATACCCAGGACTTTGCTTTGCGCTACAGTAAATATCCTGCAGTCATTGAGGGATATTATGATACAAATTGGATCACCGGATCAACTAATTCCAAGTCCACAGTGGATATGTATTCACTATTGGTGGAGGAGCGGTATCTTGGAAGTCGTCCAAACAAACTTGTATTGCCCGCTCTACAATGGAGGCTGAGTTCATATCCTTAGATAAAGCCGGTGAAGAAGCTGAATGGCTCCGGAATTTCTTGGAAGATATTCCATTTTGGCCCAAACCGTTGGCACCAATATGCATACATTGCGATAGTCAAGCGACAATTGGAAGGGCTGGGAGCGTTATGTATAACGGTAAATCTTGTCATATACGACGAAGACATAAAACCGTTAGGGAATTACTCTCCAGAGGAATTATCACGATTGACTATGTAAAGTCAAGTGATAATGTGTCGGATCCACTTACAAAAGGCCTAACTAAAGAGGTAGTTGAGAAATCATCAACGGGAATGAGACTATGGCCGAGAACAAGTCATAGTGGTGGTAACTCTACCTACAAGATTGGAGATTCCAAGATCTAGGTTCAAGGAGATCAAACAAAGTCATTAATGACGGTTCAACATTGTCAACTAAATTATTTGTTCCATTCTCGTGATGAGACAATGTTCAGTATCAAGGATAAAGCATTAAGGCTTTTTAATGATTTCTAAATTTGATACGGGGTATATCAAATAGTGTATCTACGGGATGACACGTTTAGGAATCACCTATGTAAGTGTGAAGTGTTAGCCGCTTCAAGGAGAATTTTGCAAGGCCAATTCTCTATGCACTTATGAAACCAGGCGGTGTTCATGGCTGAAACGAACACAACAATGAGAACCAAAGACGGTTAAGGATTGGTTGTGTGACTTGTGGTTGTCTAGGTATACACCAAAGTTCGACGGTTCAAAGATATCAAATCTACCGATTGATCGAGTATATCCGACATAAGTTCACTACGGAAAGTTCAAAGGGAAACCTACTTATCCAGATGCAATTAATCCTTGCTTGCGAATCACACAGTTTTTCATGCATACTTCCGTGATATAGCCATTTCCCATTCATGTGGGGGATTGTTGAGGTTTTAAGCAATTAATGATTTATTAATGCTTAAAATAGAGTGAATGGTAAATGGAGGGGAAAATGAAATATTTGAGTAATACTTGAGTTTCCCTCCTTGATTATCCCACATGGGAAGATGAAAAGGTTTTTGATAGGTATATAAGCAATTGCTCTTCTTCTAGCTCTTAAGAGTAGAGAAGAATGAAAGCCTCGCGTCGTCATCGTCGCCGTCGCTCGCTCGGCTCGGCCTCGGCTTCGGATTCGGATTTGGATTTGATTTTTGATTTGGATTTGGTCAAATGATCGATCGATTGATTAATATTTGGACCAAATTTATTTGTTAATAGTAAATAATAACAGAAATGTTATTAAATATTTATTTTAATAACAAAATATTAATATTAAAATAAATATTAATATTAATATTAAATCCATTTCAGTTATCCAATATTTAGTTTTCTGTTTTGTAACAGAAAATTAACTACCCTTTAATTTTTTCTCTTTATTGTTGAGTAAATAGCCAATTATGTCATGGCATTTACTCTATAATCGTTTTGCAAAAGCAGCCATTCTGAAGAGTTGCACCTCTTCAGATTTCAGCCCAACTTTCGCTATAAATACAAGTCCATTCTCTAAGATTTTACATATTAATTTCTGAGTTCTCCTCCTTCTTTCTGCATACTTTTAATTTCAAAGAAAGCAACAGTAAGTGTGATTTTCTACCGAACTTTGAGTTCGTTGAAACACTGGAGTTTGGAGTACCACTACACCAGTGTGTAATTCGTTCAATCCTGGGTGGAAATAATCCATAACCTTGGGTACTAGGAGGGGATTAAATTCCTTAAAGAAACACTGTGAATTCAGTGGGCTCGAATTGGTTTTGTTATTTCATTTGTATTTCTGTTTATGTTATTTAATATTCTCCAGAATTATTTTACAAAAATACAGATTACCAACGGCCGTTACTTGAATTCATATAATAAAGTTACTGTTAGCCTTGTGAAAATTGGCTTTTCCTACAAGATTTTGCTTTCGACTTTGACAAGTAATTATTGGTCAAAACATCCCCTGACTTGATTGTTGTGGAAAAGCCTACAATTTATATGAATACTTGACAAGTTTTGGTTTTTGAAATATATGGTATGACTAATTGAAAGTCTCATATTTTGATGCCTTATGTGATGCTAATTCATAATATGTGAAAAGGCCTACTGATTTTGTGATATTTGATACGATCTGGTTTATAATATACTTTAATATGAGTGAGTAGAATTCTCATGTTTAATTACTATTTAAGATTCATATCTGCTTGGGTATAATAAAACTATTTGCACATAGATAATGATGATGACTACAGTTTAGCTAAGTCCCGAACTCACCTTGATGCCTTTGCATATTTTTCTGTTCATAGTATAATAGGTAAGTCTTGTTATTATTTGAGGGTATTCTTATAACATTAACATTTGTTATAAAAAGGGAGTACCATTCTGTTTAAGGGCTGTAAACGTTTTATGCCTACATTCTTTTATGCCTATTTTGAAATTGATTAATCAACATTTGATTAAGTTGATTATTTAAAGAAATTAGTATGGTATGTCATCTTTGAGTTTTTTTATGTGATGTACTTAGGAATAGCCACGGCATCTTGAGTATTTGATATAATAGAAATTAAGTTATTTAATCACGTAAAGTTTAGTGATTAAAATTTATAATGACATCTATATAGTCCAATTATCTCATTAAAATGGTAACCCGGCCCTACAGGGAGGTAACCATTTTGGTGGAATTAATCGGAATGAGATAGTAAACCTTTAAGTTGAAAATTATCTTATGCCCACATGTACAAATTAATTTCTACGTGTTTTGGTTTACTAGTCTAATAAAGTTAGTAAATTCTATGCATGACTTGCAACCTCTACCCACTGGAAGGTCTAGAATTTACTAAGAATCGGTATTTTATGTGATTCACCTTTGATGGATTGTACTTCATAGCTTATGTATGTTTATCCTTATTTTGCGGTCTTCACCGCTTTTCCTAGCGCTATTTTAATGAGAATGCTCAAATTCCAACGTTTTCTGGTGACAATTATGCTGAATGGAAGGAGAAAGACCTCCTCACTTTAGGGTGATCGGATTTGGATCTGGCACTCCGTGTGGATGAACCACCTACTCCCTCGGAATCAAGTACGCCAACGGCTAAGGCTGATTATGAGTGGTGGGAGCGATCTAATCGCTTAAGTTTAATGCTCATTAAAGCCCACATAAGCCAAAGCATTAGGGGTTCTGTCCCTAATAGCGATAAGGTCAAAGCTTACATGAAGGCAACTGATGAACAATTTGTAAGCTCTGACAAGGCATTGGCCAGCACCCTTATGAAGAGGCTCACAAGTATGATTTTTTACAGAAGTCGCACAGTGCGCGAGCACATTATGGAGATGAGAGACATTGCTGCTAAACTCAAGTCCCTTGAGGTAGATATGTCAGAACCATTTATTGTGCATTTCATTCTCATCTCCCTTCCTGGGAATATGGTCCGGTTAAGATTTCTTACAACCGTCAATCAATGAACTTTTGACCATGTGTGTTCAAGAAGAAGAGAGGTAGAAGCATGAGACACCTGAGAGTGTTAATATGGTGACTCATGGTAAGAGACATGCAAAGGAGGGAAAAAGTGTTCCCATGAAGAAGAAAAACACTTTTGACATAGATGCTTGTCAATTCTATAAAAAGAAGGGACACTGGAAGAAGGATTGCCTGAAATACAAGAAATGATTTGAGAAAAAATAATAATTTTACCTTTGTATGTTATGAATCTAATTTTACTAAAGTTTATGATAATACATGGTGAGTTGGTTATGGTGCTATAATTCACATTGCCAAAATCATGCAGGGCTTTCTAACTAAGAGGAAGCCGATAGGAAGTGAACAATACGTCTATTCTGGCAATAAGACGCGTTCATGTGTGGAAGGAGTGGGGACTTATAGGCTCATTTTGAAGGATGGTTTTCACTTAGATTTAGAAAATACCTTTTATGTTGCAGAATATTCTAAAAATTTAATTTCTCTTTCAGGACTATCAATTAGTGGATATGATTTGAATTTTTATTATCCTTTTGTGAAACTTTTGAAAGATAATAAAGTTATTAGTTTTGTAAATTTAAATGGAAATTTATATAAACTTGAGCTAGACCCCACATTTGAATGCAATGTTTCAACTTTGCATGACAAATAAATTGGCACTAAGCGATGTATTATCAATGAGAACTCATCAAGTCTTTGGCACAAGAGATTGAGACACATCTCTAGTGATAGAGTCAAAAGGTTGGTTAATGATGGAGTGCTAAAAACTCTTGATTTTTCTGACTTTGGACTTGTGTGCACTGCATAAAGGGTAAGCAGACCAACAAATCAATTAAAAGTGCCAAAAGGAGTGCTCAATTGCTTGAGATCATACATACAGACATATGTGAACATTTTCCTACCCCTTGCTCTAATGGTGAGAGATATTTTATCTCATTTATTAATGACTATTCAAGATAAATGTATCTCTATTTTCTGTTTAACAAATCAGAAGCACTTGATGCTTTTAAAGTATACAAAACAGAAATAGAGAAACAAACTGGTGCTCAGATCAAAATTGTAAGATCTGATAGGGGTGGAGAATATTATGGTAGGTACACAGATAAGGGACAAGTTAAGGGTCCATTTGCTGAGTTATTTGAAAGTGAAGGTATAATTGCCCAATATACCATGCTAGGAACACCACGACAAAATGGTGTGACAGAAAGAAGGAATTGGATGTTAATGGACATGGTAAGAAGCATGATTAGTAGATCAAGTTTACCTTTATCCTTATGGAGTGAAGCCTTAAAAACCGGTGTGTATATTTTAAATAGGGTTCAGTCCTAGGCTGTCCCTAGGGACACTTTTTTAGTTATGGAAAGGATGGAAACCTAGTTTAAATCATTTACACGTTTGGAGATGTCCAACTGAAGTGAGGGTTTATAACCCACAATTAAAGAAATTGGATGAAAGAACAATAAGAGGTTATTTCATAGGTTGTGCATTTAACTCTAAGGGATTTAGGTTTTATTGTCTTTCTCATTCTCCTAAAATTGTTGAGGCTAGAAATACTAAATTTCTTAAGGAACACGAAGAATGTGGGAGTGAAAGGGTGGAATTGAAAGAAATAAGGGTACCCCTTGTGGTACCTTTATACATTATGTCACGACCCAAAATCCAATAAGGGTCGTGATGGCGCCGGACACCACCGTCAGGCAAGCCAACACTATATAGTAGATTAAATTTTTAATTTGTATTTTGAAATCATTTCATTAAACAATAAATAAATATATCTTTAACAAATTCAAATACTGAATAAATCCCATAGCCATTCCAAAACCTGGTGTCACAAGTACATGAGCTTTTACTAGCAAGTAAAATAAAATACAACCACTGTCCAGAGTATAAGTTTGGATAGAAAATGAGATACAAGCACTCGGAACGAGACTATGCTGGCTGCGGACCGCCTCGATGATGCAGCTCACCCAAGTCCATGTATCCACCACGTCGCTGTGCCCGCAAGGCCACAATCTATACATGTACATGTACATCAAGTTTAGTATGAGTACAAAAACAACGTGTACCCAGTAAATATCCCGCCTAACCTCGAAGAGGTAGTGACTAGAGGTCGACTTCGGCACTCACTAGAGGTCCAATAATATCAAGTGCAGTAAGGAAATGAATTAGTATAAAGAAATGTAAATACATGAGACAAACAAGTATAGATTACGTGGTACAATTTCCCTCTTTACAATTTACTCAGCTCTCAATTAGCAAGTTCCATCCGTAACCGAAGCATATACATAGATATAGTGAATTTCATCAAAGAGGTTGTCATAATTCAAATCAGGGGAAAACCCCTCAGATAAACTGGCTTTTTGCCAAATAGTACGCACGATTCCGTGGGGATAATATATATATATATATATATATATATATATATATATATATATATATATATATATATATATATATATATATATATATATATATATATATATATATATATATATATATATATATATATATATATATATATATATATATATATATATATATATATATATATATATATATATATATATATATATATATATATATATATATATATATATATATATATATATATATATATATATATATATATATATATATATATATATATATATATATATATATATATATATATATATATATATATATATATATATATATATATATATATATATATATATATATATATATATATATATATATATATATATATATATATATATATATATATATATATATATATATATATATATATATATATATATAGGAAAATGCCGAGGTGTACGACCCGATCCAACAAAAAAGTAAATTGTGCACTGCCGAAGGGTCAAACTGCGCGAACCATAGATGCATCTATTAACCTGTTGAGGCGAACGGCCCGCTCCCATGAGAGTGTGGTATATAAATCCTGTCGAGGCGAACGAACTGATTCCATAAGAGTAGTGGAAAGGGTCACCTCACTCGCGGAATGTATTTGCGAAGCGGTTACATATAAATAAAGAGTTACCCCGCTCACGAATCAATAATGCGACGTAGGTAATCATAAATACACACATTCAAACAGTCAATCAAGACTTCATCATGAAAACAATTACACAGGGAATTTATAAATTTCCCTTTTAACGATTAAGAAAATAATGTTTAATTTTATTTGAAATTCTTTTTCCAAGTTCAATACGATTTAAACATTTTAAATTGACAATAAAGTTACAAGTACATCAAGTAAGCATGATTTTGGATCCTAGACTACCCAGACTTAAGCATTAAAGTAGCTACGCGCGGACTCTTGTCACCTCGTGCGTACGTACCCCCCCTCAAGAAGTAGCACATAATTACTTATTTCACCTAGGGGACAATTCCCTCTTACCAGGTTAGAAAGGAGACTTACCTCGCTTCGAAGATCCGTAACCGGCTCCCAATCCCTTCAAAAAACTCAAATCAATGCTCGACGCTCCAAAACTAGTCAAATGTTACATAAACTAATCAATCTATACTAAAAAGTTCATAACTCCACCATTTAAGTGATTAACCAAACTAATTTGCAAGATTCCTAAAATTCACTCCCGGGCCCACAAGCCCGGATTCCGGAAATGTTTGAAGAAAATCATTACCCATAACCATATTATCAAGAATATGTGATTTTTACTAGATTCCATAACAAATTTCGTGGCAAACCCCCATTTTTATCAAAACCCTAGGTTTTTATCTAAACCCTTGAATTTCACTAATCTTTGCATGTTAATCTACCCATAATCTATGTATTTAACTCATGTTGTATAGAAATTACTTACCTCAAAGTGCTAGGTGAAAGCCTTCTCCCAAAAGCTCTAAAAATCGCCTAGATGTAGAAGTGAAATTAAACAAATGGCCTAAGTCCCATTTTTAAAGGCTGTGCACAGGACTATGATGTCGCATTTGCGACACCTTGTTCGCAAATGCGACAACATCATCGCAAATGCGAACCCGGGCTCCCTCTGCATTGGTCGCAAATGCGACAATTGGGTCGCAAATGCGGTCTCTGCTGGGTTCGCAAATACGAACCAAAATGTCACAAATGCGACCGCTGCCCAGCTCAGGCTTCTTCGATTTTGCGAAGCCTTCATGGACAATGCGATGTTCGAAAATGTGAACAAATCCTCGCATTTGCGAGACCTGCAAGAGCAACCCAGAACACCAGAAAAAAATTGGAGTGTTATCACTCCTAACGCACGTCCGAAACTCACCTGAGCTCTCGGGGCTCCACTCTGAATACTTACACAAGTCGAAAAACATAATACGAACGCTCGAGGCCTCAAATCACGTCAAACAACGTTAAAATAAAGAATCACACCCCAATTCAAACTTGATGAACTTTAGGAATTCAAACTTCTTCATTCGATGCCGAAACCTAAAAATCACGTCCAATTGACCTCAAATTTTGCACACAAGTCACATTTGACATTACAAACCTACTCCGACTTCCGCAATCGGAATCCGACCCCGATATCAAAAATTCCACTTCCGGACAAACTTCTCAAAAACCTTCAAATTTCTAATTTTAGCCAAATAACTCCAAAATGTTCTACGGACCTGTGAATTTACTTCCGATCGCGCTCCCAACACCAGAATCACCACACAGAGCTATTCCTAGACTCGGAATCCCAAACGGACATCGATAACTCTGAAATGCACTTCAATCCAAATTTATGAAATTCTTCTAAAATGCCAACTTCCGCAATATGCGCCGAAATGCTCCCGTGTCATCCAAAACCTTATCCGAACATACGCCCAAGTCCGAAATCATCATACGAACCTGCTGAAACCTTCAAATACCGATTCAGAGGTCGTTTACTCAAAAATCCAATCCTAGTCAATTCTTCAAACTTAAAGCTTCTGAAACGAGAATTCTCTTTGCAAATCAATTCCAAAACTCCCGGAATTCAATTCCGACCACGCGTACACGTCATAATACCTGAAGTGAAGCTTCTCATGGCCTCAAACTTCCGAACGACGCGCTAGAGCTCAAAACGACCGGTCGGGTCGTTACATTCTCTCCCACTTAAGCATACGTTCGTCCTGGAACGTGCTAAGAACTATACTGGAGTGGTCTGAAATCAATGTTTAACACCTCGTGCACCTACTCGTGCTACCACAACTCAATTGATCTCAATAGCTCGATCAAATCCGAAGATACTCTTTTTTATTTAGTCAAACAAGATTAGAGCCAAATTCCAACATCCGGAACCCTTTACTGGCCTGCTTTCAACATACGAACACCGTATTAGTCACTACACACTGTACCAAAACATGATTGCATACCCTTTCTCTGAATTCACACCATGCACTGCATATTTCACTTGACCATAACAACATCAGTTGATAACAATAGCCGAAATTCCACGAATCTTATTCTCCCAATGCATCTCATGACCTATATACATCTTGCTCCAACTTTGCGTGACCGCCAAGATGAAAGAGATGTGTAGAAATTATAACCAACAACCGAATCAACAAATCATCGAGTCTATACTCCTGACGAGAACCATCTCCTCATTCTGAACCAGATAATGATGTTCATTCTTTAAGATGCTTCATATAATCCGATTGCACTGATCCCAGATCCATAAATCTCTTCACACCCAGTTCAAACTTCTCAGGCAATAAGCTACCTCAGACATGACCAAAAGTCTCGTATGATTCCACAATGTGCCAATAGGCCACAACTCGAACGTGATACATAAGGAAACGAACTCTGTAAGAGACTACTCAACTCACGCACTAATATGAACTTTCCTCAGAAAATGGAAAATAAAACACACAAAACAGGATATATAAAACTGTAATCAACATCACACCGTTGCGGCGTGCAACCCGATCCAAATAACATACAAGTGGAAGCGTGCCATCCGATCCACACATAAAATTCACATAAAGAGATACACATCGAGGTCAATTGCTCATTACTACAAAATACTGAATATCGGTCGCAAGCAACATTAAGTGCGCAATACCATCACTGGGGAGACATATAGCGCCATAAGCTACAAAAATTCAAGCACAACTGAGGTGAGATATATGATCTGAATCTCACGAGCCATCCAGCTCACATAACACCATCACTACACGAAATCTCAACACATAAGAAAATTATCAAACCGTTTCACAACTCACACGACACAATATAGTATTAAATGAAACAGTCGACGACGAAACGACATCCAACATTCTAATACTTCTCCATGAGAAGCGCTATACTGAAGTGAACACACCCGGCCTAATATAGAGCCCATACTCACATTCAAATCCATCCACGGTCCTCAAGTCGATTCTAATCGCACCGTACTAGGCCAATAATCTTTCAAGGATCTGTAATAACTCCTTTTTCCCATAACACACAAGAACAACCATCACAAACAGAACAAACTCCCACAGTCCACAACCAATGAATCGTGCGCCCTCCAGGCATAAATTCTCAATTTAGCATTATTTCCGCAATATTCATACTCGGTTTCAATCTTCACTGAATCAAGTGTCTACATGACACTCTTATACAATTTTCCCCTGGGACACGCTCCCACGACCTTCCGCACCAGGTAGCAAGCCTGCACATCCATACCACCGACCGCACTAGAGCTGTAAAGCAAATCAAGAATCCACAACTCAATACACAAGGCTTCTTACACATGACATCGATCTTAGGTGACGCTGAAGACAATACCAGCTTACTCTAAACATTCAAATCCCTTTCCTTCTCATCCGAGCTCGTGACATCCTCGCCAACACCGAACCGCAACCTTGAATCCTCAACTTTCAAAATTTTATGCCGCTCACTGCACCTAACATGACAATTCGACCATTGCTAACTGATCTGACTTCTTCTAACTTACTCTGGGTTTGACTTAGGAATAATAATATCCCCATTTCAAACATCACGAACCATCTCATACCCTCATTACGCACATATCTGCGCCTTTAACTGGTACAGTTATTATGATAATCTCTCCATGAACCCGAAATCATTTTCTCCCATTCCCCTCATGCTACACCATATGCCAAAGATGGCACAGAACACTCCAGGCCCCTTTTCATACCCCGCTGCAAAAGCTCGATATCAACCATACTATGGACTCGAAATCCTTAAGCACCACACTTCAACCTTTGAATCCATTAGGACCGTTATTGAGAGTCACCCACTCTGTCTTGGTCCCGTATATGATCAACTCCAAGGCTCTTCTAGAACATGAACACCCTCTCGTCGAAGCACATGGCTGAATCACTTCCCTTATAACTCACCTATGTACGAAGCATAAATCCTGAATTTTCCCAAAGCCTAAACATGAGTCAATAAGGCTAATTTTTGCACACATTTATCAAATACTATGCTCAAATTGCTACTCATGTTTCCTTCCCTTAGCTGTAATAACCCACTAATATGCCAATAACCAGAATTTTCCACAGTAGATAACAATGCACCCCAGTCGTAGGCGGTGGGGCTCTCCCACTTAGCCTGAAGCCACTATTACACAACTTTGGAACCCACCAAGATTCTTTCTCCATTGTTGACACGATCTTTCACAACCAACTCGCCAAATTCCTTGAAATCCTTCTGTTTTGACCTTTCACGAACACTCTGAATCACTAACCACATTCACATATTCGACCTATTACCAGATAGTCGGTAGAACCCTTCGTAGATGATTCGTCAACACCATGAGGCCTCTAGCCTGCTCACAAGAGATAACCCACCTGTGGAAATTACATGCTGACATCCTCCAACGCCGCATGCACGGGGTACAATCACTACGACATCAATAACCCATCCGGAGTTCGTGCTCATCCACCAACTGCACTAGTTCGTTCACTTCTCATGGACGTCAACTAAATGTGCGACAATATACCTCAATTAAAAGTCATATTGCATCCTTCTTCACATCAGACAACTCCTCTCTGTTGCATCAAATCTCCCGCCACATAATAGCCAATATCTCAAATTAAGCCCGTGGACCCAATTACCGTCCACTAAAATTCCCAAATCATTCCAAACTTCCATCAAGATGTGAAGTTATCCTGACACTGAACCCATATGTTACTCTGCCACTCTCCCACTTTGGTCAACTCACTCCTTTAAGTAACTACTTGACTTTCGCTTCATACACCCGACTTGCTAGAAATTTACCCACTGCCTAACACTTCCCACATGCCCTTCCTCATCCTTTGCTGTCCAGTTGTTGCCTTAGATCACTATCTATCTCTGTAGCACTCGAACCGATAGATTGCTACTAACTTCAACCCCTTCCGAAGATCCTCCTTCTCGATCCGGCAACATTAAAGGTACCCATTCAATCCTAAATCACCGCATCTCGCGATCCCTGACAGTCGCTTCTCCAATACTATCTCACAATATCCTACCCTGAAGGCAAATTGAAGAAGATCATAACACCAGCGAACTTAACATATTCAATCGGGGACGACGACACAACGTCACAGATAAAATTCAACCACACTTGAAAACACCAAGTGTCGTTACTCTATCAACCCAAACACGAACGTTTATAGTCTGATTGATTTTCCTCCGCCAGAAATAAAATACCGAATATCTGAATCGTGCTCTGAGTAGGCCTCCTTTCGAGTCATTCACTGCCCCGACACATGGGCAAGCATCCTACCATCACATCAATTACTGCGCGATAACCATTCATAAGCATTATAGCAACCTGCGCATAGACTCCGGCTCCCAGAAGTACAACTATTGAGATGAAATGACACAATATTCTTCTGCAAGGCGACGAATATGGCCCAAAACTATACATGGGGGAAGATCCCACACCACATCTGTAGTACCATTGCAATTCCTTCAAATTCCGATTTATAGCAAGCGCTTCGCGTCGCGTAAGATTGAGAAGGAAAGAAGCATAGGCATAAGCCTATAAGAAATCGACCGCACGATGAGGAATCAAGAAAGGAAGTACTCCTAACAGCCCTGTATCCTCTCGAAGATAAGTACAGACATCTTCGAACCGATCCGCAAGACTCTACTAGACTTGCTCATGACTTGTGAGACCTAAGGGAACCTAGTGCTCTGATACCGTGTTGTCACAATCCAAAATCCAATAAGGGTCGTGATGGCGCCGAACACCACCGTCAGGCAAGCCAACACTAAATAGTAGATTAAATTTTTAATTTAGTATTTTGAAATCATTACATTACATTTCATTAAAAAATAAATAAAGATATCTTTAACAAATTCAAATACTGAATAAATCCCATAGCCATCCCAGAACCCGGTGTCACAAGTACATGAACTTTTACTAGGAAGTAAAATAAAATACAACCACTGTCCAGAGTATAAGTTTGGACAGAAAATGAGATACAAGCACTCGGAACGAGACTCTGTTGGTTACGGACCGCCTCGACGATGCAGCTCACCCAAGTCCCCGTATCCACCACGTCGTTGTGCCCGCAAGGCCACAATCTATACATGTACCTGTACATCAAAATGTACAGCAAGTTTAGTATGAGTACAAAAATAACGTGTACCCAGTAAGTATCCCGCCTAACCTCGAAGAGGTAGTGACGAGAGGTCGACTTCGGCACTCACTAGAGGTCCAATAATATCAAGTGCAGTAACGAAATGAATTAGTATAAAGCAATGTAAATACATGAGACAAACAAGTATAGATTACGTGGTACAATTTCCCTCTTTACAATTTACTCAGCTCTCAACTAGCAAGTTCCTTCCGTAACCGAAGCATATACATAGATATAGTGAATTTCATCAAAGAGGTTGTTATAATTCAAATAAGGGGAAAACCCCTCAGATAAACTGGCTTTTTGCCAAATAGTACACACGATTCCATGGGGATAATATATATATATATATATATATATATAGGAAAATGCCGAGGCGTATGACCCGATCCAACAGAAAAGTAAATTGTGCACTGCCGAAGGGCCGAACGACGCGAACCATAGATGCATCTATTACCCTGCTAAGGCGAACGGCCCTCTCTCATGAGAGTGTGGTACATAAATCCTGCCGAGGCGAACGGCCCGATTCCATAAGAGTAGTGGAAAGGTTCACCCCGCTCGCGGAATGTAATTGCGAAGTGGTTACATATAAATAAAGAGTTACCCCGCTCGCGAATCAAACATGTGATGCAGGTAATCATAAATACACATATTCAAACAGTCAATCAAGACTTCATCATGAAAACAATTACACAGGGAATTTATAAATTTCCCTTTTAACGGTTAAGAAAATATTGTTTAATTTTGTTTGAAATTCTTTTGCCAAGTTCGATATGATTTAAACATTTTAAATTGACAATAAAGTTACAAGTACGTCAAGTAAGAATGATTTTGGATCCTAGACTACCCAGACTTAAGCATTAAAGTATCTACGCGCGGACTCTCGTCACCTCGTGCGTACGTACCCCCCACAAAACAGTAGCACATAATTACTTATTTCACCTAGGGGACAATTCCCTCTTACCGGGTTAGAAAGGAGACTTACCTCGCTCCGAAGATCCATAACCGGCTCCCAAGCCCTTGAAACAACTCAAATCAATGCTCGACACCCCAAAACTAGTCAAATGTAACATAAACTTATCAATCTATGCTCAAAAGTTCGTAATTCCACCATTTAAGTGATTACCCAAACTAATTTGCATGATTCCTAAAATTCACCCTCGGGTCCACAAGCTCGGATTCCGGAAAATTTTAAATAAAATCGTTACCCGTAACCTTAGGATCAAGAATATGTGATTTTTACTAGATTCCATAATAAATTTCGTGGTAAGACCCCATTTTTATCAAAACCCTAGGTTTTTATCTAAACCCTTGAATTTCACTAATCTTTGCATGTTAATCTACCCATAATCTATATAATTTAACTCATGTTGTATAGAAATTACTTACCTCAAAGTGCTAGGTGAAAGCCTTATCCCAAAAGCTCTGAAAATCGCCTAGATGTAGAAGTGAAATTAAACAAATGGCCTAAGTCCCGTTTTTAAAAGCTGTGCATATGCCTCAGATGTCGCATTTGCGACACCTTGTTCGCAAATGCGACAACATCATCGAAAATGCGAACCTGGGCTCCCTCTGCATTGGTCGCAAATGCGACAATTGGGTCGCAAATGCGGTCTCTGCTGGGTTCGTAAATGCGAACAAAAATGTCGCAAATGTGACTGCTGCCCAGCTCAGGCTTCTTCGATTTTGCGAAGCCTTCATGGAAAATGCGATGTTCGTAAATGCGAGCAAATCCTCGCATTTGCTAGACTTGCAACAACAACCTAGAACACCAGAAAAAAACTAGAGTGTTATCACTCCTTACGCATGTCCGAAACTCACCTGAGCCCTCGGGGCTCCACTCCGAATACTCACACAAGTCTAAAAATATAATACGGACTCGCTCGAGGCCTCAAATCACGTCAAACAACGCTAAAATAAAGAATCACACCCCAATTCAAACTTGATGAACTTTAGGAATTCAAACTTCTTCATTCGATGCCAAAACCTATCAAATCACATCCAATTGACCTCAAATTTTGGACACAAGTCACATTTGACATTACGGACCTACTCCAACTTCCGGAATCGGAATCCGACCCCGATATCGTAAAGTACACTTCCGGTCAAACTTCTAAAAACCCTTCAAATTTCTAATTTAGCCAAATAACTCCAAAATGAACCACGGACCTACGAATTTACTTCTGATCGTGCTCCCAACATCAGAATCACATAACAGAGCTATTCCCAGACTCGGAATCCCAAACGGACATCGATAACTCTGAAATGCACTTCAATCCAAATATATAAAATTCTTCTAAAATGCCAACTTTCACAATATGCGTCGAAACGCTCCCGGGTCATCCAAAACCCGATTCGAACATACACCCAAGTCCGAAATCATCATAAGAACCCACTGGAACTTTCAAATCCCAATTCAAAGGTCGTTTTCTCAAAAATCCAATCCTAGTCAATTCTTTCAACTTAAAGCTTCTGAAACGAGAATTCTCTTTACAAATCAACTTCAAAACTCCCGGAATTCAATTTCGACCATGCGTACAAGTCATAATACCTGAAGTGAAGCTGCTCATGGCCTCCAACTGTCGAATGACGCGCTATAGCTCAAAACGACAGGTCGGGTCCTCTACCATAGAATTCAAGTGGGTCTTTAAAATTAAAAGAGACTCATCGGGTAATATCGAACGATATAAAGCAATTCTTGTAGCTACGGGTTTTACTCAAAGGGAAGGAATTGATTACCATGAAACCTTCTCTCCAGTATCAAAGAACGATTCATTGAGAATCATCATGGAATTAATAACTCATTTCGATTTAGAGTTACATCAAATGGATATGAAAACAACTTTCCTGAATGGAGATCTTGAAGAGGAGTATACATGCGTCAGCCTGAAGGATTTTGTGATAAGGACAAAAGTCACCTTGTTTGCAAGTTGAATAAATCCATTTATGGGCTAAAGCAGGCTTCCCGTCAATGGTAAATTAAATTTCATAATGTTGTTTCTTCTTTTGGATTTACGGAGAACATCATTGATCAGTATATACCTTAAGATAAGTGGGAGAAAATATATTTTTCTAGTCTATATGTGGATGACATTTTTCTTGCAAGTAGTCGTTTGGGATTGTTACACCAGACCAAACAGTTCCTTAACCAGAATTTTGAGATGAAGGATAGGGGTGAAGCTTCTTATGTCATTTGGCATAGAGATTCACAGAGACAGATCCCAAAAATTACCAGGTTTGTCTCAAAAGGCCTACATTGAAAGAATTCTGGAAAGATTCGGGATGAAAAACTGTTCACCTATAGCAACACCCATAATTAAAGGCGATAAATTCTCTTTGAATAAATGTCCACAAAATGCATTGGAAAAAGAGCAAATGAAAGAAATACCCTATGCTTCGCTTGTTGGGAGCCTTATGTACGCACATGTTTGTACTATACCCGATATTGCCTTTGCGGTAGGAATGCTTGCCAGATATAAAAGTAACCCTGGTCTTGACCATTGGAAAGCTGGTAAAAGGGTCTTGAGATATTTGCTAGGAACCAAGGATTTTAAGCTCACATACAAATACTCTGACTCATTGGAGGTGATTGGATATTCAGACTCTGATTTGGGTGGATGCAAAGACACTGGTAAATCCACTTCAGGAAACATTTTTCTTCTTGTTGGAGGTGTTGTGTCTTGGATAAGTGTCAAGCAGACCATTGTTGCAACATCCACAATGGAAGCTGAATTTATAGCATGCTATGAAGCTACATTACAAGCGTTATGGTTGAAGAACTTTATTTACGGCCTTAGGATTGTTGATTCCATTTCAAGGCCATTGAGAATCTTCTGTGACAATTCAGTTGCAGTATTCTTTTCTAAGAATAATAAAAGTGGTAGCTGAAGCAAGCACATCGACATAAAGTACTTGATGGTTAGAGACTATGTGAAGAAGCAAAATGTGAGTTTTGAGCATGTTAGTACTACTTTGATGATTGTTGATCCTATGACTAAAGGTCTGCCGGCTAATATTTTCAAGGATCATGTACCCCATATCGGTCTTAGTAGCTCAATTTAGTCTTGCTTTATTCTCTAACAGTTTGTCTAGACATTATGTTCATTTTGATATACATTACAATGCACACTTTGGTTTTTCATGTATTATATTGTGATCATTGGATCAATAAAGTTGGATTCTGAATAACTTATATTAAGTTCATTCGTAAAGTTGTTGACACCTTGTTAGAATGTATTGTGCATTGTAATATATGGAAGGAAGTGTTTGTTTAAGAGCATGACCGTCATGATTCATCTAATGATATGTTCTAGTTAAAGTGATTGTTGCATAACATTTAGTTGAGTGATAAATTCTATGGCCATATTATATGTTTATCTCTCATAAAGGATTATCTGATTTAATATATGGGCCAAGTGGGAGAATGTTAGAAATTTATTGTCTCTTCTAGAGACTTCTAGTGTGGACCACATATAAGTTAATAAATTATTTACCTTGTCTCCCAAAGAAAATAAAATATCAGATAATATTTTGTAGTTATGCATATATGGTAGTTTTTTTGATGGAAAGAAACCACCATATATTAGTAGTCCCTAGGGTAATTATAATTTAATGAGAAGTCCCTAGGGCTAAAGTATCTGTCTAAGAGTCCCCAACCTACCTATAAATACGCATGTGACTCCATCAGTGCAGCATCCAACGATAGGCACAGGCTAGAAGGCTCTCTAGGCTTTCTACTAAAAGTTACAAAGGCGATACCCTACGACGCTTGAACAACAATAGTTGAAGGTATGTTCCTTGTATAATTTCTGCTGCGCTGGCTCTGTATGTGTGTTTAAATTTCAACGGATAAGACTATGGTGTGTATAGGACATCCAATGATATGTATATATATATATATATATATATATATATATATATATATAAATAAATAAAAGAATTACCACCTATGTATATAATATAATATTCTGACAAATAGTGTTTAATTGAATTCCTTTGATAAACATGGTTGTGTCACTGACCAATGCATGCATGTTGGAACCAATTACGTTTTCATTTCTAATGACAATGAATTAAGATGTTAAATGTCCTTTGTAAAAGGTTTTGTAACGACCTGGTCGGTCGTTTTGAGAGTTAGCGCCCCAAACCCCTAATAACTATTTCTCCCAAGTCTTATTATGTTAATGGATCGAGTTGGATAGTCGAGTGATGAAAACTGGAGTGTTTTTGGACATATAGTCCTTTAAGGTGAGCTTTGACCTTAGAAATTAGATCGAAGCGGGAGCTGTGTGAAGATGGATCCGTAATGGAAATATGTCAACTCCGTTAGCTCCGTTGAGTGATTTCGGGGTTGGGAGCGTGTTCGGAATGTGTTTTTGAGGCCGGACGTAGATTTAGGCTTGAATTGGCGAAAGTTAGAATTTCGGCGATTTCAGCCGATAGGTGAGATTTTGATATCGGACTCGGAATGGAATTAGGAAAGAGACAGCAGGTCCAGAATGTCATTTATGACCTGTGTGCAAAATTTGAGGTCATTCGGACGAGTTTAGACGTGGTTCGGCGTCGGAGGTGAATTCTTGAAAATTTCTAAGTTCGTAGGCTTGAATATATGGGTATATTGATGTTATGGGACGTGTTTTTAAGGCTCGACTAAGTTCGGATGAGGTATTGGGGTCAGTTGGTTGTTTTGGTTGAGGTCCCGAGGGCCTCGGGGTTGTTCCGGATACTTAACGGAGGAATTTTGGACTTGGAACTCAGCTGAACCAGATCTTCTTCTGGTGTTTCGCACCTGTGATGGAATTCCCGCAGATGCGAGCTCGCAGGAGCGGCCCCCAAGCCACAGGTGCGAGGTTGGGCCAGGCCTTCCATGTCTCCGTAGGTGCGATTGGATTTCCGCAGGTGCGGAGCCGCACCAGCGACAAAAGGCCCGCAGGTGAGACCTCTGTCCAACTTAAGTGAAACCCGCACCTGCGATGCCTTTTCCGCAGGTGCGGTTGAAAGGATCGCAGGTGCGAAAATTGCTGTGTGTTTATTCTAAATCCGAGAGTTTGAAATTGATAAGTCTATAATCGTTTCAGAGCTCGAAAATTGGCGATTTTCAGTGGGTTTTGAAGAGAAGGATCATAGGTAACATTTTTTAATCCTAATTCCTTGTTAGACCATTAATCCCTGTTATTTTCCTTAGCTTAATTAGAAAAAATGGGGGAAAAGCCATGGAAACTTGATGAAACTTCCCCAACCGAAAATCTGAGGATTTAGGGGGTTTTTGATATCGGAGTTCGATGTTTCTGGTTCGAGTGAGTTCGTGAGTGAATGGGTGTCCGGGAAATATAAATTTTACCCGATTCCGAGACGTGGGCCCTAGGGGCGTTTTGGTCAATTTTCTAAACTTGCGTATTAGCTCTGAATTTATTAGTTACTTTGATTTCTTGAATTTATATTTACATTATACCATCAAATTGAATAGATTTGGGCCACCCGGAGTTGGATACTCGTGGCAAGAGAGTGATTAGTGGTTGATTTGCACAGTTGAGGTAAGTGGCTTGCCTAACTCTGTGTTGGGGAAT